>VYZQ01060701.1:3927-16023 GCA_013400655.1 Mystacornis crossleyi
TTTTTTTTTTTTTTTGTGTTACCCTAAAAATGTCCTTCCCCAATGTCTGTCCATTCCTGGTCTGTTCTTCTCCTTCCTCACACAAGATTATGCTGATCAGATCCGAAATCTGCAGAAGATAAAAGAGAAGCTTGAAAATGCATTAGAAAAACATCAGGATTGTACGTATTTTTCTCTACTCCTTTTTGTTTAGTTAAGTTGAAAGTTGCTGTGGTTGGAAGGAAGGGGTTTGGTGTACAGGTGTGCTAATGGTTTCCTTTCAAACTGCACCTCTGTGCTGTGAGAATTACAACACGAGTTGTTACCTTATTTACAGCATAAAAAGCAGCAGCTGCGTGTTGAACAAAGTTGTTGTTACACTCCTTCTGCCAAATTTGGGGCTCACATGCAGGAAAGGCCTTTTGGAAGCCCACAGCTTTGTTCTGATCCAGCGAGGAGCAGTATCCCTGTCTGCTGTCAGCTTTGGCTCCTGGCCAGCCTGCAAGCAGCGTGAGGGAATGAGCGGCACAGCCTTGGAGCTGCAGTCAACAGGGGGCTAATTACTTGCAGAAGAAGCTCTTTAAAGTTATAAATAACTTAGAGAAAAGTGAGAAGCAATTTTAAAAGATGAGTTTTTAATATAGCTGGTGGTTCTCTGTTGATAGCCTCCATGAGGAAGTTTCAGGAGCAGAATGAAGCTCACCAGGCCAGTCGAGCCAAGATGGCTGAAGGAATGGCTTTGGCCTTGGAAAAAAAGGACAAGGTAACAGAGCTTGAGCAGGGCTTTTGACTCTCATGACCCTGATGATTTAAGCAGGCGTTGCTATTAATTAAAATAATTGTTCAGCACTGTGCGTGAGCGTGCCAGCGCCAAGGGAAGGAGCTGAGCTCAGTGCCAGGAGTGGCACAGGACTTGTCACTGCTCGGACTGTTCCGACTGGTTTTAATGAGAGCCCACAGAAATTCCTAATGAAAGGTTAAGCTTGTGTTTTGATAAGATTCAATGGCAGTAGGCCTGTTGCCACGTTTATTCTACTTGCATAAAGCTTATGTATTCAGGTAGCATGAATGATTCCTCAGCCTTTATCTATTCAAGCACTGGCTGTTACTGTACTGCTGCTGATTATTATTTTAATCATTACCAAAGCTTAGTATCTGCCTACAGTAAGAGTGCTTTTTATTTTTTTTAACCATAATTGTTGTCCTTGAAAATCTACAAATGGATTTTGATATCTTTTTTTCTCCTTTCTTTCTTTCTTTCTTGTTCAGGAGTGGATGGAAAAACTTGGTCAAGTTGAAAAGGTAATTAACTTTGTATGTATGTATTTCTCAGGGGGTGTAGTGTGTCTCTGTGTGTGTTTTGCAAATACCATCCTACACACTTCCAACCCTATCAGAACTTGACTCTTGTCAGCCCTTTTTTATTATTTGGTCCTTTTCACTGGGAGAGGCAAATCACTTGCTTTTGTTACCAGCCCAAATGCTTGGGGAGGTCTTTCTAGAATTATTTTTCAGTGAAAATTATTAAATTTTCTAGAATTATTTTTCAGTGCGGAGGTAAAGAATGATGGGTTGTGATGGGCAGTGTGTCCTTCTGTAAGGTAGAACATTGTCCATTTTTAAGAGTTCAGTTCAGATGGTCACTGGTGGCATCGTAATGAATTCAGATTTCTTTTTATATTTTTCTGAAGTTTGGTAATTTGCCCTGTAACATGAACCTGAAAGGGTTTCTAGTTCTATATGAAGCACCAGCAGGAGCTGTATGGCTGCAAGACAATATTTCTTTCCCAGAAAAGAGAGTTTACCTAAACTCCCATTGACTTGACACGAGCATACAGATGTTCTTTGATTTCTTCCGGTTTTGTTCATTTATCAGGAAAAAAAATTGCTTCAAACACAGTTACAAGAAATGAGGGAGCAGAGTTTGAACCTTTTCCAAAAACGAGATGAAATCGATGAACTGGAGGGCTTTCAGCAGCAGGAAATTGCCAAAGTTAAACACATGGTAAGAATATTTTAAACTTTCTATTTCCTAAAACTTTTACTAGGATATTAAGCTAGTGGTAGCCCTGCATTCATTTTTTTAGCCTTTATGCTTTTACACAGATTGGGTTAGTGTCAAAATCCTAAAGTAGGTACCGAATACAATATTACGTAGTTTATTATCTCACTTAACTCAGCCCACAACTCAGTAAAACAGGCAAGTTTCATTGAAAAGATTTATCAGTGTTACTGGTCATCTGTAAGATCCAAGATAATCTTCTAATATTCAGCTTCTGCAAAAGGAAGAATCTCTGAGCAGAGCAGAGCAGGAGCTCGAGGCGCGTGCTCAGGAGCTGACCCACGCTGAAGCAGAGCTGCAGGAGGCGAGGAGCGAGTCCCGGGGGCTGAGGAGGGATCTCCAGGCCCTGCAGCAGCAATTCTCGGAGCTGGAGGCCCGGAGGTATGGAGCTGCTGTTCCAGAGGAGCAGTGGATGTGTGTCCCCTGTATTTTTACTTCATGGAAGAGTTTATATGTGTAGTGAGTTGACTGAATTTTTGCCTCTGCTCTGGCCGTGGGGCTGTAAATGCCAAGCCAATGACAGTAATACTTTTTTTGGTAAATTATTTCCTTTTTTCACAGTTTGGATGCTTAACTGTCGCTTTTTTTTGGAAAATGTATAATCAAGCAGTGATTGATGGTGGCTGGTTTTAGGGCAAGAAAATTTTGTTGATGCTTAGTCCATTTTCATAAGCAGCAGAATTATCTGCTAAAGATTATTTTTCTGGAACGGTATGTCACTTGTTTTTATTCTCTTTCTGTGAAGAGATGAACTAATGACAGCTGAGACAAATGCAGAAAATAAGATCACTGCTCTGGAGTTAAGAGAACAGGAGCTACAAACTGTCATTCAGCAGCTTTCTGTAGACTTGCAAAATGTAAGTTTGAGCCAAGTGAGATTTGATTCAAAGAGCTCCATGTCTGCAGAAGTTAGATTAGATTCAGTTACGTGGTGTTGGAAATACAAGTTTCAAAGTGAGTAATTTCTCAAAATGTTTAGGCTCGAGCGGCTGGTTCTGGTTGTGAGAAGAGACTGGAAGTGTTACAAGTGGAGCACGAATCTCTGAAGGTGGAATATGAGCAGCAGAAGCAAAAGGTGAGGTGCTTTCAGATGCGTGTGCTGTTGCTGGTGTAAAGGTGCACATTTGGGTGATGAACACCTTTGGGTGGTTGGAAGTTTGGCATCCAGAAAGTGTTCAAGGATCGTACTGTCTTTTCAAACAGGACTTTCCTTTCTAATGGCATTTCTGAAAGTCAAAACACAACTGATTAGCTGAAAGCTTCATTACAAAAAAGGTCCTGTGATTTCTCATTCTCACAGATGACTTTTGAACTTACTGAGAGAGAGAAGCTTACTGAACAGCTGCAGGAAAAGGTGTCTTCCCTGGAAAAAAAGCTAGAAAGAAATCTCTCAGGAGATGAACATGTACAGGAGCTGCTCAAAGAGGTAATTACACAGTTAGAGGCTGCTTAGAAGTGCAATATTAGTGAGTTGTTTGTTAGGGGGTTTTTTCGGTCATACATTACTTCTCACCCATGGAAAGAATGGCTGCTGATGTCATACAGGCACGTTTGTCCTGTCAGTGTGTTTTGGCACTTTGTCTGAGCCGGGCAGAACACGTGGCTGGCTACACTGAGCCTGTTTGTGTGGATCCTGCACAGATGTCTGTGTTGGCCTTTCTGCATTGTCTGTCTGGGCACTGTGTCTGACTGCTGAGAAGGAAAAGAACAGCTTTTTATAGCATCCCCGCAGGAGGTGGAACAATTTGGGAGTTTTTTTGATTAATCCTTACAAGAGCAGTGAATGTTTTTCCTTGTTCTTTGGCAAGGCAGTGGGGCACGGAGGGGAACTGTTTGCACATAGGTGTGCAAACAATGTTGTATGCTGAAAACCTCACCCTCAGTAGTGCTAAACAATAGCCTAAAACAAACTTAGCTGTGGTTAATCCTCTTTCTCTCATTGCTTCTTGATCTCTTTCCCAAGCACTGATGTTCCTGCTCAGAATCAGCCTGGAGCAATGTTTCCCCAGCTGGGTCTTGGGGAGACAAGGGAATGTTTGCTCTTCCCTGGTCAGGGTGCCTACAGTCACATCACCTGTGTTGCTGTGACAAAAGAACTTGACTTAGGAAACTCAAGCCACTTTAAAGTCCATCTAGAGACACTAAAACGTTCTGTCCCATTTTAGTTTGACCTTATTAATGAAATAAAAAGGAGAATTTTAACTATGCTCACCCCAATTTCTGTCTTTGTCCATCCTTCCTCCTGTTCTTCCCCTCAATGGGATCCTCAGAAAGCTGCTCTGGAGCAGAGGCTGGAGGAGAGCAGGCAGCAGGTACTGACAGACAGGACGCAGCACAGCGAGGCTGTGAACCGGTTGGAAACACAAGTGAGTGGTTTTTAATTTCCCTACAGGTTCCCACTGTTTTCATCCTCTGTTCCCTATTCCTCCTCCCCTCACTGCACTCCCAGCCAAAGGCAAGACTTCACATTTAATCTTGAAAGGAGAATAGTTGATCCGTGTCTCTGGGCATCTCCCCGCCTTCGTGGGTGGAGGAGGGCCTGGAGGTGAAGGGTAGAGGTTTTGTGCAGACCCTCCCTGTACTAGGAAACAAATAACTCAAGTGCAAGCATTGCTGGGGTGGTGCTGTGCTGAAGAGTTTCTAAAACCGTGTGTCAAATAGGCAACCTCTCTGATCTCTGTGGTTTCAGGGATTTAATTAACATTTACCTTCTCTCCCCTGCCACTCTGTATTATGCACGTTTTTTCTAGTAACATAGATGCCAGTGGATAAGGAATTTATTCTTGGTGTTATTTTAGAATAAAGAACTGGAACAGAAGCTACGGATTGCAACAGAAACATTGAAAAAGAGCAAAGAAGCAGCTGCTGAGCAGGATCTGAAGATGCAGAAGCTGGTGAGTATCCTGCATGTTTCACTGACCATTAACAGATCAGTCTTCAGCATCCCCAGAGACAATCAGTTCTGTGTTTTGTTACTCAAGTGTTTTCTTGCTGTTTGTCTCCTGAACTCCTGTCTGTGAGTACATGACACTTCTGCCAAAGGAATAATGTTCCTCAGGTTGAGAGTGTCTCATGGAATGGTGTCTGATCTTCTCAGAATGTCAAAATACCATTTTATTAGTGTGGTTTTCTTTATTTCTCTTAAGCAAACTGATCTAGAGGATGAAAGAAATCAACTGCAGCAGCAGATTTTAAGTGAGAAGGATCAGTTTGATCAGAAAGTTACTGGGCTGGAGTCTCAGATTGCTGCTCTTGAAAAAGCTTGGGAATTGGAGAAAACAACAACTCAGCACAGGATTGTAAGTACAGAAACTGTCTGGTGGGTTGTGAGAGTCTTCACACATGATTTTAACACAGCTTGTGGACCTTGCTTGTTCTTACTCAGCACTTCTGGCATTATAATAGACCTCATACTTTGAGGAACTAAATACAAGCAAAGCATTAGATGTGTTTAATTGTTTAAACAAAGCATTAGAATAATTGTACTGCATATTTAAACACTATTTTACAGAACCAATTGGAAACAGAAAATGAAAACCTCAAGGGAAGTAAAGAAGGGTATGAAAGCTCTTTAAAACAACAAGAGTCTGAACTGAACAGGCTAAAGGTAAGGGCTGAACTGGGTGCTGGCACTGTCTTGGGACAGAGCTGAGGCTGGGGAACAGCAAACTGCACAGTGGGGTACATTCAGTGCTCGGAGGCCTGTTACGTTCAGGTTGCAGGTACTTGGAGCTGTAAATCATCTCTGGTACTCAGCAGAAATGTGTTTGAGAAGCTTTACAAAGGGCTGATCCTTTTCTGAACCAGGATGCTTGGGTCTGCCTAAATCAGGCAGAAATAATACATTCCTATATTGTCAGGCATGTGGAGAGCTTGAAAATCCTGTTAGCAGTGGTGGATACAGCGTGGTTCAACATCAAATTCCACTCATGGTGTTCAAACCAAAACGTTAAAAATTTAAATTAGTTGGGTGTTTGCAGTTTATCCAGTTTTGACTGTAGTTGTAGATGGTTGAAATTTTTTCCGTAGCTACTCCTGGATGCACAATTGGAATAAAGATCTGTTGTAGCAAGGAGCTACTTCTTTGTAATAGAGACTTCAAGCTGAAAGATCTTGTAAGCATTGGGTTTGTTTGGGTTCTTACATCAGTTCTGTGTTGCTCTCGCACGTGCAGAGAGCAGCAGTCTGTAAAACAAACATAACTCATTTGGAAATCGTCGTGTGTCAGAACACTCATAAATGTCCTAATAGATTTGGGGTTGAAGATGAGAGACTGACTTCATTTAGTTGTCTCACACAACCTCTCAATTACTGCTGGTTTGCAGAATGAGATGAGCAGCAGAGAAACTGTCAGCGTGGAAATTGCCAAAGCATTGGAAGAAACACGGAAACAGAGAGAGGAATTACAACAGCAGGTTGGTTAATAATGACTGTTTTAAAATGTATTTGAGACATCCTGACCTTTCAAAGAGCAGACTAGGTGTGGATTTATTTATCCTAGCATTCAAGAGGATTGATCAGAATCTCATCCACAGCCTGTGAGACAGCAGTGGTTGCCTCAATAAACTTGAGGCTGTTTCAGAGCCCTGTAATCTGTGAGGTGTTACTGTCCCAGTGTGCCGGCCATCACTGACATCTGACAGCTTCTTTTAAAGAAATATATTTGTTCTGGGTCGGTCCTTTCAGTGCCTGAGTCACATCTGGGTTCCTCTGGAGCACAGCAGTGGTAGAATTGTACTTTTCCTCATAGGGAGGAGTTTGTATCCAGTACCAAATGTCAGTTCTAGGTAGTCTTGTTTAGCTCTTCCTGTATAAAAAATGGCAGATAATGTGAGCTTGTGTTTTCTTACAGTAGGAACTGCCAGCTGAGGAACTGACTGGAGTTAGCCCCATCTTTTGGGTTCTTTATTCTTCTGGGACTGCTGTAGATCTGTGCTTGCTGGGCCAGCTCTGTGTAGAAGGGGTTTAAGGCCATCTCCTGTTTTGCTCGGGGGCTTTTGCAGCTGCCACATGCTGCCTGTGACAATCTGCTGGTGGCACAGAAGCCAAGTGGGGTTTAGCTCTCCCAGCATTAACTTCAGTGCTTGTTAATTAGCATTAACTTCAGTGCTTGTTAATTTGGGGGCAGCATTGTGGAGGTGATGCCTGCTGAGCCTCTGAAGGATGTTCAACCTTTCAACACCCTCCTCGTGTTTTTTATCTTGAATGACTTCTGCTCATTGTTTGTCTGCTTTGAAGGTTTCACATCTGAATGCACTAATAAAGGAGAAGGACCAGCTGATAGATGAAAAATGTGATCTGCTGCTAAAACAGAAGGAAGAACTGAACCTACTCAGTCAAGGTTAGACCAAATGAGTCTTCTGTATCCCAGACAGCTTTAAGTACAGTCTCTAGTACTGGCCTTGCCTGGCAAATTGTAATTTTTCTAGATTTCTCTTCCATATTTAATCTCTTAGAGTTTTCAAAATGGTTTATTGTTCACTAACAATTGGACAGTCTCTCCTGTGTCTTTCTGTCTCTCCCCTGGCTTTCTGTCTTCATGACAGGCAAAATGGAGTAGAAACTCCCATCTGGTGTGGAACACTGATACTAAGCACGTCTCTCCTTTCCCAGACCACGAAGCTGCCTTGCTGCAGGTGCATCAGTTACAGCGGGACATAGAAACAAGTCAGAGCCAAGCAGTGGAGAAAGAGGAAACGGCAAGAAAGGAAATTGCTGAGCTGAAGCTGCAGGTACAGGAGTGCCTGTTGGCCAGAGAGCATGAGAAAACTGTGAGTGCAGTTGCAAATCTGTTCTATCAGACTTCCCAGAAAAAGAGGGAGGTGTGCAGGAGACCCCCAGCTCTGTCCTGCCTGGACAACCCAAAAGCAGTCTGGCTTTCTCCCCGGGGAGCGTTCTTGGGCTGCAAATGTCATGATATCTCTGCACTTCACTGCTTATTTTTATAGGTTTTAGAACTGGAGGAGTCGACGAGGGCCTTGAACAATGAGCATTTCCCTTCTCCAGAAAACTCCGTGGTGGAACAGAACGGAGAGGTGACAGCTGCAGATGTCATTCAACTTCAGAAGGACAACAGAGAGCTGGAACAGCAAATCGCTGAGAAAAACAAGGTGAACAGAAACAGCTGCTAGTCTTTCCCCTTTTAATTAGGAAGCCAAGTAATTGGTGCTGCCCATGCTGCAGCCTTAAAAGGACAGCCCTGACCAATTTGGATCCAGTACGCTGTGGGTAAACTCTTTTCTCTGGATTGTACAAGGATCTACCAACAAAGAATAAACACTGCAGCAAGAGCTGCATGGATCCTGATGTATTTTGGCAGAAAGATGCACCAAGTGATGCTATTTACAGCTTTCCTGCAGAGCCCTTTTGTGCAAAGTCATTTCAGTTCCACGGTGCTGTCACATGAAAGCCCAAGTGTCCTGTCACATGCCTGCTGCTGTGTGCAGCTGGCAAGGCAAGGCTTTCAGGTTATTCTTCACAGCTGTCAGTGTTGGTTAATTATTATTTCGTTCAGTATTTGTTTGTCATGGGTTTTCCCAGATATCTGGGGGTCCTGACAATGGGTACTGTGTTAAACTCTCCTTTGCTGTGCTTACAGATGATAAAGCAGCTTCAGCAAAGAATGACAGAACTCAAGAAAACTCTCCAGAAAGAGCTGGTAAGGGTTGTGTGTTCTCAGTCTCTTCAGATGGCACTTTGCTGGCAGGTACTTGCACTGTCATTCCAAAAGCTTGACTGCTAACTCCCCTTTCATCCCTCTGCAATGGTTTATCTCTCCAAGAAAAAAAATTTATTTAAAAAAAAATTAACAGAGGTTTTAAAATCGTTATTTTTGCTTTGATGTTGAAAATTGTTCTGAGGAAAGCCCACATTTGAAAGGTTCAGAGCAGGTTAGTGATGGGAGAAAATTACCAAGGGATAGTTTGCAGCATGGAGCCAGTTCTGTGCTGGTTTGGGTAATGTACACAGAACACTGACATCAACCAGCTCCTGTCCTGGAGGGTAGGCAGAGCTGGAGACACTTCTCTGCTGTGACCCCATGAAGGATGCACCCAGTTTGCACCCAGTTGTGGACACAACCCTCTTTAGATATCCTGAACCCAGACCCCTCCCAGTGTCAAGCTGACAGTCTGCAATGTAATTCTCTTTTTTTCCTCTGTGTTTTTGGTTTTTTTTTTGTAGAAAATAAGGCCTGACAGTGAGGTACTTGAGCTACGTGCAAATTCTGAAGTGCCTAATGCTTCTGTGACTGTCACCAACAACTCTGATCTGAACGACTCGAGGGAGATAAACTTTGAGTACCTAAAACATGTCGTACTAAAGTTCATGTCCTGCAGGGAATCTGAGGTAAAGGTGTCACTTACCTTCTCTTTCTACATCTGTCTTTCTCTAGAAATTGCCACCTATCACACTTCATGCCAATTCCATAATTTTACAATTAAAAGGTGTACAGTGGGGGACAATGAAACAAAACAGCTAACAGCAACGTGTTTGGAAGTTCAGACTACTATGAAGTACATGAAAGGGAAATGGGAGTTTTTAGGAGGGAGTTACATCTGGGTGTTAAAGGTCTGCATCTACAAGAGATTCCCTCTGCACGGCTCTGAAGAGCATGTGGAATATGTAATTAGAACGGCTGTACATTTAAGAAAGGAAAAAAGCCAAGAAAAAGACATAAATCACTTACTGTTGGTCTGTAAGAGGTAATTCCTTCTGCATTTGGAGCTCCTTCCTGCTCTCCACAGGTTGTGTTAAAGTTAAGTTACGCCAACAGAACACTTAATTGCAAGTCAGTGGGTAAGGCTGAAGAATAACCCTCCAACTCCTGGGTACCCTGAGTGCCTGACTCTGTCACTCACTGCCCCGTGTGCCCCAGTGAGCGTGAGAGCACTGTGGGGCTCACGTGCCTCAGTGTGTGTTTGAAATGACAGGAATCTCTCGTGCCTCGTGCTGGTTTGAGCCACTTTCCAAAGCAGCAGCCAGGCTCCCACTTGTCTTCTTTAAAAGTTGTTTTGGACAAAGAACAGAAAGCCAGGAAACACAGAAGTAAGGTACAGGCCATCCTAGTCCATTGAAACTGGGAATAATGGGAGGCTGCTGGTCTGCTGAAGTCTGTGACAGAACTGCAGAACTCTGTGCTGCATCGTAGTCCTGAGTGTAGAGCCCAAAAGCATCATAAGCAACACAACTCTGGTTTCTTTCAGGCATTCCATCTCATTAAAGCTGTGTCTGTGTTACTGAATTTTTCACAAGAGGAAGAGAACATGCTCAAAGAAACTTTGGAGTACAAGGTAAGGGTTCTGTGCCATATGTAGTCCCTAATGGGACTCCCAGGAGACAATGAAAATTCCTAGATGCTGGGAGATTAGGAAAAGTGTCGTTTTTCCAAATGTTAGCTACAATAATAAATGTAATTTATTATTAAAATGTTACCTGATCACATGCATAGGTGCCAGGCATTGTCCATTTCAGTGAGGGAAACAGCAACTTTCTGGTCCTCAGAGGAGTTAGAGCACAGCTTTCCCAGTGGACTCGATCTGTGGGGAGAAGCTGGAAGCTCCTTGCCCAAACAGAGTCAGTGTTCAACAGCAGGAGCCTAATTCTGGATTTGTCCTTTTGACATTGGGCTCAGACACCAAGATCTGTCTCCTTTCCTTGGCCTGAGATCTGCATGGGCCTGGCTGTGTGGTGGTCAGGGAGTGTTCAGCAGTCAGTGCTGCCTCAGCTCCAGGTCCTGCATCAGCCCTGCCCAGGCAGGGAGCTGGGATGTTGAGTCTGCAGATGAAGAGATTTCTTCACCGTCTGGTTCAGGGCACACTGTAATGCTACACTGACTAAAGGCACCCTGTTTAAATGACTGTAGAGTTCTAATTTGAAATTATTTTAAAGGACTATATGTAAGTATAATCTTCAGTCATTTTCACCTGTGGGAAGTGGGTGCTGTTCCTTCCAGATTTGTGTGAAGCTGCCTCCCCTCCTTCCGTCTGGAGTCTGCAGCATTCTGATTTATAAATAGATCTTTCCATCAAAAGATGAGAACACGGCCGTGTACCGTATTATTTCTCTTTCCCATCTCAGCAGTGTGAACCTTGTGTGATGTGTGTCATGCTGTTGTGTCCTAGATGTCCTGGTTTGGGTCAAAGCCATCTCCCAAAGGCAGCATCCGGCCGTCTATCTCGAGCCCAAGGACTCTGTGGCCTTAAGGGACCCTGAAGGTGGCAGGCAGTATCCAGGCACTTCTTTCTGTGAAAAGAATGCTGAACACACTGCTCCAGGTGTGTCTTAATCACTGTCATTGCAGTATTTTGTACAAGAACTTCTGGCTCTGTTTACAAAACTAATACTGTGCAAGGAGACGTTTTCACTACAGCCTGCCACAGCTCTGGGCTGGATTCGGGGACCACCTCGGTGTCTGTGATGGGAGCAGCTCCCTGTGCTCCTCACTCCTGGCTCCTCGGCACCAGAGGGTTCTGAGGACCTCGCTGACAGCAGTGCTGCCAGTTGGGTCTCTCGGGGTGGTGATTCCCACTGCTGTGCCAGGGTGCTGGAGTCCAGTGACTCCGGGCACAGCAAAGCCGCTTGTCTGGCTGGGGGAAGCCAGCAGTGAAAAATGCGTTGGCAGAACTGTGTTGAGAGTGGGATGGTTTGCAAAGCCTTTCACAGGACGGGAGCAGGAGCTTTAACCAAAAAAAGAACTCTGCCTTGCCTTCTAATACTGACATAACTAATGGTTGGCATTTTTTTCATATCACTGTGTAATTTAAGGTGCATTTATCCTGGCCTGCAGTCCTCAAGGCTGCATGTTAATGATTATTTAATTTGAGAGCACAACTTTAGAGTTGTCTGATTTTACTTTTCTTAAAGAAAAATAATATTTAAAATGGTCTTAATTATAGTACCTAATCCTCAGTCGCCTTTAAAACTAATCCATTAGCCTGTTCCATGGGTTGTTAGCAGTGGGAAAAGGGGTAGGAAACCATTTTAAATTTTTAAAGCTGAGTTCCAGGTATTGTAAATCCACACTGAAAAATACCTTTTATTTAAAAAAAAAAAAA
>VYZQ01060717.1:9742-21192 GCA_013400655.1 Mystacornis crossleyi
CCCTGCTCACCCACTCCCACCCCCACCCCAATTCTTTCTCAAGTGCTCTGATGCCAGAGGCTGGAAAGATTTTGCTTCCAAAGAGCAGCATGTGGCTCTGGAGTGACAGATTCCTGACTGCTGCTCCAAGGCATTGTTCAGAGCGAACAGAGAGGCTCTGACCCCTCTGATCACACAGCTGAGAGAGGAGGAGAGCATGCTACTCTTATAACTCTTACTCCTCTCTTTGTGTACAGTGCATCTAATGGGGACACACATTTATACTGCTCTCTTCCTTCAGAGAACAAGGCCTCATCTTGAACTCTTTGTTCAGGCTCTTCACAGTCTCACTGAAATCTGTTGAAGCCAATGTCCTTCAGGAGACTCACTCCTCCTGTATTTCTCAATGCATAGCAAAAGTATATGTTCCAATTCTAGTCAGATATATTTTACATTTCTTCTTTCCATATTAATTTTCTTTTAATTTTTGGGCCATGGTAGAGCCCTGGTGCTATTCTTTCCCTAACTACCTTTGGGGTTTTGAGAAGAGTGTAATTGTTCTCTGGTGTCACAGTTAGAAGGAGGAGAAACAACTTGACAACTCTCCTTTTCCTATGTACATCTGTTTGCAAATATGTATTTAAAATAACTCTTTACATTATGATAGTTTTATCAGACAATTAAACTAATTTCATACATAAAGCATAGTGATAGTGATTAGCCTCCTGGAATCTAGAAGGTCAGGGAAAATCCTGCACCCTTTACAATAAAGCTGGAATTTCACTCAAGTTCCTTACCAGCCTTATAGTAACCCCCTCCCCATTTCCCTACAAAACGTATTGGCATTTCCTATATGATTTCAATAGCTTTGAAATTTAATCGCTGCAGAAGAGGTTTTAAATTGCTGCTATTATTCACAGATAGAAGCCCCTTAAAAAAATCTGAGCTTCAAGGAACTGCATATAAAAAAAAAAAAAANGTGTTTGTTTATTCATTTTTTTGTATGTTGTTTTTTACTTTTAACTGTCTGCTCTCTGTTCTTTCTACTTATTTCTGCCCAAGAAATCCAGTTGATGCTGATTGGGAAGGTCATGTAGCTGGACTTCCCAGAAGAAGACTAATAGAAATAGAAGAAACACAGCAAACTCCCCAAAGCCTGTGGTGGGAAGCTGCATTTCAGCCAGCCATCCCATTTCTCAGCTGCCACCTAAATTTCTGAATCAGACGCATGACCAGACCCTTCAGTAGCCTGCAGTGTCTGCAGCCTGCACCTAAAGAGAGCAAGGAGCTGTGAAAAAGTAGCATAGCTACTTTGTGAAGAAGACAGCCCTAGTCTGGGAAACCTTCCTAAACAACATGGATCCAGGCTGTGTTTTCCACTCATCAGGACATTGGTACAAACATCAGTGTACTTACTNTGTAATATAAGATCCAATAAAATATTTGTAAAAATTAATGCTTTGGACAAATAATGGTGAAGATTTGTAAGACTTGAAATTTTCATTTTTGCGGTGACTTTGCAGGAAATTTAAGAGCAATGTTTAGTTTATAAGAAAAATATGTTTTCTGAAAGTTGAACACAGAGAATCTGCAGGGGAAAAGACTCAGGACTGTTTGGGAGGGTGATGGGAGCTATAAAATAAAACAAGAAAAATGCAACCCTGAAATGTTTGTGTTTATTTTGATGTTTTTTTCTATTAAAGATTTTTTTTCTNTTCAGCCAGCCATCCCATTTCTCAGCTGCCACCTAAATTTCTGAATCAGACGCATGACCAGACCCTTCAGTAGCCTGCAGTGTCTGCAGCCTGCACCTAAAGAGAGCAAGGAGCTGTGAAAAAGTAGCATAGCTACTTTGTGAAGAAGACAGCCCTAGTCTGGGAAACCTTCCTAAACAACATGGATCCAGGCTGTGTTTTCCACTCATCAGGACATTGGTACAAACATCAGTGTACTTACTCACCCCGGAATTCCAGACAGCCTGAAGGAGTCTTAGCTCCTTATTGACAAGTGTAATCAGTCCTTTGTGAAGCAGTAAATGTTCCATACAGACATGAAATTTACCTGAGTTCTTTTCAAAACACCACCATCCAATGAAAGATGAAAACATCTATGCTGGTTCTAACAAACTAACTTCAATTTTGTCTTTGTAGAGGAAATGCATAGAGGCAATGTTCTGAGATCAAAAAAGACTTTCTTCCAGTAGAAGCTATTAATTACTCTGAGATTCAAGGCAGCTCCTGAAATTTGAACATCCTCCAGGGCTCAGAGTGAGGCTTTTCCCTTGAGTGGGAAGTGAGGAGATGCACAACTTCATTATCCTTTGGGCTTCTAATACATTTCACTGTGAGGTATTGTTGCCGTTCCTGAGAGGTGGCTTAAATTTTTCCTGGAGGGACACATCAAGTGAGCTGTAAGTGTGGCATGCCCCGCATCCCACCTTCTGCCGACCCACCACCAGTTTGGACACAGCCTGATGATTCAGCCTGCAGGGTCACAGGTGCTCCAGTCTGTGCACTTTGGCCATGACAGATGCTGGTCTCTTGGGTTTGTTCTGTGCATAAAGAGGCAAGATTGGTCTTCAGGGTATCTTCAAGAAACAGGAACACTGAACCTTTTATAACACCGGATGCATTACATGAAAGTGATGAGATGTGATCTGTACCTGTAAATCCTCTCCCTATCTGAGTGTTCCTACCAAATAACTTAATTTGAGTTTCTTTGTTTCTGGACTCTCTGGCTGATTCCTCAATTCTGAGCAACTGTTCTTGCAGACAGAAATGTGACCCCGTTGCAGGGTGCAGAAAATGCAGGGTATTCTGGCATGGCCCCTTTCTTGTGCTCTTATCCCATGGCTGGTCTCAGCCAACCTTTATTTGAGTATGTGACCTTATCTTCTGTTACTAATTTATACCCAATCCCCACAATGGAGCAGTGTCACTTTCAAAGATGAGAGGACTATGAGTATTTGGCTTTCTGTCTGTCCACAGAAAGCAAACAATTAAAATGTCTAATTAGAAAGCTACATAAAAGTAATAGAGGAAGCATAAGTTGAAGTACCATCCATTACAGAGAAACTGAAGGATTCTTGGAACTGCACTGACCATAAGCTCCTGTAAGCTGCAATTTCAGACAGAGTTTTAAGTAAATTCCCTTTTCAGCTTCACTTGTCCCACATGAAAGAAATGCTAACGTTAACACAGCAGACAAGAGCCCTTAAAATGAAGCAAGAGGAATTTTTTATTTAAGTGGAACATCATGGGGCTCATCAGAGTATTTAATAGTATTTTCCCTCCAGCTGTTTTTATTTATCTTTAAACTTCCAATAAAAGTTACGTTTTATTTCAAGAAGCAATCCATAATAAACGTTTCAGCTGATGGTAGTGGTTAGTGCCGGTGCCACCAACAGCGATGATTAATTCTTTGGAGAAGAAACAAAAATTCTCTTTGCTATGCAGTACCTATCAAAATGAATTTGAGTAGGGGCATTTGGGCCTTACCATCAATTTTCAAATTAGAGGAAACAATAATCTCATTCCATTGCTCTATGGTAATGCTGGGAACTTGAGATGGGGTCAGTTTCTTACTGGAAGGCAAACTCAGAGCAATTCCTGGTCTTGCACATCATTGCTTTTATTCCATTGTAATGACATGATTCCCTGGGCTAGGTGCTGTCCAAGCAAGGCAGGAGGGACAGCTCTTGTCCTGAGAATGTGTTGCACCAAGTCCTTACGAACACACAGATGCTTTTAACTCCAGGCACTGTCAGTCAAACCCTTGAATTGAATGAGATGTTTTACATGTGCCAAACCAAGCATATGTCAAAATCTACATGGGATTTGTGCCATATAAGCATGGACCAAGGAGGAAGACTTTATTATTAGAACACAGTAAGTACACCAATTATTTTCACTTTAAGTAGAGATGGCAAAAACAGCAAGGCTGCACATGAACTCCTCAGCTAAGACATGACTTCATTCAGGCCTGTAGCCACAAAACCAACTCCTTTTCTGACCCCAAGTCTCGGTCTCTTGCCTTCAGCACATTGTCTGTTACAGCATCCTGCCTACTCCCAAAGGTCTATCCCATGGCTTCATGGAAACTGCTCTTTCCAGTACTGAACTAATACAGATGGGTTTAGGCATTAATTATGCTTTTGTCCAGCTGCTGACAAGGAGGAGGAAACAATTGAGACCAGCTCAGTTAGAACCGGTGGCCTCTGAAGCTCACAACACTGCCAGTTTCCCTTCAGACAAAACAGAATATTTACCCTGGTCAGTGCTCTGGATGCTCATTGTGTGTGGGTCTTTTTGGCCAGAGTCTGAGCCTACTGTTTGGTACAGCAAAGCTGGTCTTTATGCACAAAGCTGAACCTTTTCAGTGTGGAGTTGCGTGTTAAAACTTCGTTTCTATAGCAGACAGAAAATGCTTCATTACTGATTGTCGTACACAATCTTGGAAGATGAAGTGCCTTCAAGTTGTTTTTTTTTTAGGAGGGATGCTGAATTCGAAATTTTGACTTCACTGTGGTCAGGATTGGGCCTACTAGCCTACTGTAAAAGTATTTTTTCATCTATATTTGGACTTTCCATCAGAGCAGAGGACAGACAAGATGACTGATCTCTTTCTACATGGTCTTCCCTTACTTTCTTCTGGGCAGACTTTCATATCCTCTTTGTTACCAGCTCATGTCATATTCACTATCTGTGTATTTTACAATAGTGTTTTAAAGGAAAATACTGTAAGATATAGTTTACTTATCTTCTTCTGGACATATGAGTTTCTAAAGTTAAGTCTATTGTTTTATATTTGCTGAACTTCCATCCACAAAAAGATTTCTGTGTACATGTGTGTGTGTACGCGTGTGTTACAAAAGGTGAGGTTAATGAGGAAGATAAAATGATGAACGGAGGCTTGTTTGGGTCTGTTTGCACTAGTTTTGTATGAAGTTCCCTTCTCTATACAAATGACAACTGCACATTCTCCTCATGGAGAAACCCAGTCAGCCAGGGGCATGAAGTTGCCAAAGGCAGTCTGGGAACTGCTATTTCACTGATCTTTTAATAATATGATCTGAGGCTTTGTGAATAAAGACCTTCAGACGAATGCAGAGTTCTGTGGGAAGCCAGTGGAGGGAGCAGAAGGATTAGTGGACTTGTTGGAAAGGTCTTCAGGAGTTTGTGTTTCTAAGTAGAATATGTAGCAAGAGTCAAAGTTTTCAAACTACTGAAACTTACTGCCCTTGTATTTGTTAATGCTATTAAAAAATAATAGTTTCCTCCAAAGAAAAACAAACAAAAAACTTACACCAGAAAGCTATTTGTTGTAGTACCCCAGCTTGGGAGCAAGCTGGGGAATGATTCATAGAAGGTTTTTTCAGGTGGGTTCAAGTTACTCCTTTGGGTTCTGTGTAAGCTCTTTATTGGTTGTAAGTTGTCACTCTGTACCCCAAGTTTCCAAGGTTACATTCCCCTGAATTATGTTCCTCCCCTTCGGTTGGTCATGCCCCTTCCCCTGCCTACTAGGCGGAGACTCCTTATCCCTCTCCTCCCTCTCTCCCGCCCCTTGGGAGAGAGAGAGTCCCTTGGGCGGGAGAGTCCCTGCCAATCCCTCCATGGCACTTCCTTCCCTCTGGAAAGTTCTCCCTTACTCGGTGTGCCATTGGTTCCTGCCCCTTGATTCCCCCCTTCTGTATCCTCCCTGTTGGCTGTTCCATTGTCAGTTCTCCCTGAGTCCGCCCGTGTGCCCCTATCCCATTGGTTTGTGAGCCAGCCCTCCCGCTGTTCAGAAAAACCCCTGCAAGGCGTGAGATCCCGGCCTCTTGTCTGTGGAACACTTGGCAATAAAGCTTGCTGAGACCCACACGAGCGATCCCTCCTGCTTCTTTGCTCCTGCGGACGCGCGCTGCCCTCGGGTGACAGCTCGGCACCCTGAAAGGGCACTGCACTGTCCATTGTGCTGCACAGGCCACCAGGGCGCCTGCAGTGGGACGCAGTGGGCTTTGGGCAAAGCCTACACCCAGCGTCAGCTATTTATTTCTAGAGAGCTAATATTCATAAGTAGGGCGAAATCATAACTCTTTTATCCTCAGTAGGAATATTGAAACAGAATCCAGTAGGGACATGATTATGTCCTGGGCCATTTGGTCAACTGTACACTGGCCATAAGGCCAGGTATACCTGAGTTGTTATTCTGTGCCTCTCAATCGTATGCTTTGTAGATTTCACACTTCCCAAAGGAAACTGTCACTTTTCTTGCCTTTTTTTTTGTCTCTGTCCACATCCATCTTACCAAAATTAGGCGCTGCCAGAAACTTTGGTCTTCATCTGGCTGAGGTCAAAAGCTAATTTAAAAGAATAAGCTCACACAAGGTAGTTTAAATAAATGTTATTTGTGTGGACTAGCTTCAACCTTGTGATCTGATCATATTCCCATAGACAGCCCACCATGCCTAGCTTTTGTGTCTGTAATAACATTCACTGTTGTTGATACTTAAAAGATAACACTGCACACAACAAAAGAATTATCACATTTTTTCAGGAAATACTTCACTGATTCGCTGCAAGGTTTATGGTTCTTTTTATTTGTTTGTTTTGGCAGTTGTACCCCTTTAAAAATTTGCTTCTGTATTTTAAAATGCTAAAGAGCATCCTTTTAATTAAATTGCTGTTTGGTGCACATGCTATACCCTTCTTTACTTGCTTAAAAGCCATGTGTTTATATGTGGGAACTTCCCTTTTTCACTGAGACTTTAACTGTAAGGAAAGCATACGGTTTAACTCAAGTTTTTTCTTAGGGTTTGACTGTGCCTCATTTTCCTGTCTCTTCTTTTATATCTTCAGATTATCAAACTCCAATGAGCCAGGTTAATGCTCCACTAAGTTAAAGAAAAAAAAAAAGCTCTGTGCTTGCCTCATATTTTCTCAATACCCAAGGAAACTTAAGCAAAAGTTCATAACCTGTATCAAGTGTTTCAACTTCCTCATAAATAGGAACCTCCACTAAAATATAAGAAAAATAACTTAAATTCTGGGGGGAGGACTTTAACTTTCTTGGAATGATTTCTCTTGTGAAGTCTCAGTGTCTTTGCCACCCCTTTTTCACCTCATTCCCTACATGAATCCTCGTCCCTTTGACACCTGCAAGTGTAAGCTACGGGAACCTTATGCTTTCTCTCATTTCTGCCACTTGCTTCTTTGAGGTGAAGTTTAAGAATACCATGGTAGAAAATTTGCTGAACAATGCACACAAGTAATTTCTTTTTACTGTGAGAATGCTCAGAGTTTGGAATGTGTTTTAAGAAGTCAGCATGAGTACTAGGAACCTCAAATGAATGATTTGTATTGATCGGTAAATCCAAACCAAGGCATCTCTGACAAACTGTAACTCAAAAGTTACTTAAAGGCATAACTTAGTTTTTTCATAGTGCTTATCTCCAACACACTGTCTTCTCGTTAAGCCTGAGATATTTCAGGTGAAAATAATACTCCAAACAAAATTAAAGACTGTACTTGAAATAAAGGGACACCAAGTAAGGGACTTGGTAGGGATTTTTACCATGGACCATATTTATGGTTCCACACCCTGTTATTGCATATTCCAACATATTGATTCTTCCATTGTTTCCATGGAAACATTCTGATGACTGTAATTACCAGAATGGGTTCAATTAATATAAAACACAGTGGTAAATCTTTCCTTATGTACTCCCATTTCCATGCAAAAGGTGTAGCCAAAACGCCATTTATAGAATAATATAAGTAACTGAAATGCTATTTACTTCCATAACTCGTTTGTTCAAAGAAATGAATCTCTGGGAGCGCCTTTTCCTCTGTTAATGCCTTAATATTAACAAGAGTGCTTAAATGAATTTGTTGATCGCAGCTAAGGCTCACATAGACCTTATTTAACATGAGTTACACCTACTGTTGGCACCTGTAGCAGTGCTTGCTTAAAGGAAATCTAACTTGAAAGCAATAGACAGAGATATTTTCTTTACTCTTTCCAGGAGACTTTAGTTTCTACCTTGAAATTAAGTTTAATGTAAATACACACTGAGCAACATACTGAGCACAAGTTTTGCCTTCCCACTCTGTGGCTCACAAACAAAGTTTTAGTCTCTGAACTTTTATCTTTATGAACTTTTTACACCAAAAGTTTTTTGTTTGTTTAAACAATGTCTTTTTTTAGCATTTAAATCAAAGGCTATCTCCTAACATAGTGCAGGTGATTTAAAAAATTACACTTTTTTAAAATAGGATATGAGCACCCGATAGAATAATCTCTAATCATCTCTAGCAGAAACATGGCAGCACTACTTATGCCAGGTAAAATGTCCGTGAGACTACACCCCAGAGTAAGACACAGGATAATTAAGTGATTTCAAGTCCTTGATGAGTAAGGAAGTCTGTATTAGTTAGGAAAAGAAAGAAAAACAAAATATGCAATGCTGAATTCTATGGTAACTAGAGGCAGACTGAAACTGCAAACTTTGAATTCAGAGTGCTCGTTAGAAGGATATTAAATGTTTTAGCATATGCCCACCTCAATTAAGAAATGAAAGATGGAAACCCACTGGTTTCTGGGGTTTTTTACCATGAAGAGAAGGTAATTTCTATTACTTCTCACAATGTTACCAGTATGTAGCAAACATACTACATATGTCAAACAACCCTTTGACTTTGGAAGGCAGAGGTCAGCATTTTGATTTCTGGATTCCTTGAAGACATTTCTTGAAATAGAGACATAAATGTTTTCCAAATTTTCATAGATATTTTGGATTTTAATTGGATATGTGAATACTCCCTGCTGGAATATCAGGCCTTTATTATGAATTTAGAAGTGTATCTTTAAGCAATGAGGTATGGACTCCAACTCTTTCCAAAGAAGCAAACGAATCCTGTGCATCTGACGTGAGGAATCTGGTATCTGAAGTTTTTCTGTGGAGTCGTGGGGCTAGGATTCCATTTAGTACCTGATACCTGCACTGCTTCAGTTTTTCCTCCGCTAGGCTCTTGAATATCCAGCACTCAATCACCAAGATGGCATTGCAAAATAAGTAAGTTCCCTCACAAGGGAGTAAAGAAAACTAGGTTAAAATATGTGCTGACATACAAGGTGCCATTCCAAACAACATCAGTAGAGTTGTTTTTATTTACATCACCAGAGAGTTTGGAGTAATCTTCCTTGTGTTGTCACAAGCATGCTAAACAAGTCTGAAGATTGTTTAAAGACACCATTTTAGCTTTGTTGATTACTCAATCTCTGCAGTCATTTATTGCTCCAATACTACAAAGTAAGAGAGATTATCTTTTAATTAGGTGATTTTTATCCTTGTAGCATCTTCAATTGCACTAGATATTCATTAAGGTTTTTTTCTCTCCCTCTGAAACTTTCTTGAATCAGCTTTCATGTTTCTCTGCTCTTTTCCCTGGTGAGTTGTTGATCCAGGGACCAATGAATGTTAGTAATACATCTATTTATGGCCTAATCATTATGAATATTTTTAAATGTACTTCAGAAAATTATTTGTAGGCTATGCACTCAAAACCGCTTAATCCCTATAAATGCTTAGAATGAATAGTTGTGAAGTTTGTCTATGTATGGAGAAAACACTCTTTAAATTTTCTGTTATTCTTTGTATAAAACTTCTCATGTACAAACATGAAACAGTATTACATCCAATTATTAACATTTTTTTGAAATGAAGAGTTATACACATTCTTAGCAGGTTTGCCTGCCTACAGTGCAGTTCACAAAAAGGCCTTTAAGATATTTAGGAATAATGGAAGTTAATGATCCTATCTCTGTTTTGTCTGTGAGGTGATATAAAGATTGACAAATGCCTTTGACATTAGTATAAAGATTACTGCAAGTTATTGTGCAAGTATTTGGCCATTTTTTAAATGAATATGACCATTCTTCCTTGTATCAGTATTTGAAGTGTAGCATGCAACTCTTAATTGAATATAAACATTGACCCTTTCCTCTCATTACCAGTAGTAACAATAAAGATTTGTAAGTAACAGCTGAAATAGAATGCAAATTGTCCATAATTCAACTCCAGATAATTAAGGATGGACTTTCAGTCTTAATTAAGGATTTATTTGAAATTTGAAATCAATACTGGACATAGTTTGCACCCCACCAGAGCAACGCAGAAGAGATTTTAAAAGTTAAAACATTAATATCCAAAATCAACTGTATAACATTTCCTTCTGCTGGAAGCAAACAAGCAGACATGAATTGTCACCACTGTAAGCATTTCAGAGGAGATTCAACAAGATATCACTATATTGATCCTGCCTGGAGACACAAGAGTCTATCTGATCTTTCGAAGTCCTTCCCCACACTTCCTTTCCAAGATTAGACGATTCAATTCATAGCCATTGCTCTTATGGCAAAGGTGGGTGAGTGGATTCTCCTATCTTAGATGACAGGCCCGTGGCGAATTTACAGGACAGACTACATAGTTATGATGTAGATAATGGGATGTTGTTATTGTTATCAACATATCTCATGGTGGGTGCAGGTTTGTCATCCTGGGTGACAGAACTATTATGTTTGAGGAGCCACATTAGCATCTCCTGCAAAAGGAGGTGTGGGGGAGGACACTTTTGAAAAGTCTATCCCAAAATGGTAAAAGCAGCATAAATGGGTAAGACCCTCAGACTCTTGTTTCCAAGTGAATGAGATGTGGAAAACTTTTGACCTAGAATTCTTACATCTGACAACACATATTCTCTAAAATATAAGCAGCATTTGAAAGCATTTCAATGACAAATAAAAGAATACAAGTTGTGCATACTCCTAAATTGCTTGGGATTTTCAGTGAAAAAAAAAAAAAACCAAAAACATTTCTGAGGTGTTGAAGAAAATCAATTAATGTCTGTAAGACAGGCTGCCATGGAGGGCAGGAATATTTTGGTGACAGAACAGTGTTTTGTGCCTGAGTAAGTAAACTTGTACTTGGAGGCACAGAAATTCCCTGGTTCCCCTAGGGCTCCAAAATCTTTGGGGCTGAAGCTGGATTTGTGGCAAAATCTGCAGATGGCTCTGCAGGAGGAATGCATACAGCTGTGTACAGCTGGTTTATAGCTGCTTGGCTTTGTATTGGCAACCCAGTTAACTAGATATCTTGTTGATAGTGGAGACACAAAAATAATATCCACAGATGCTAACACCCCCCCCCCCAGTGGTTTCAGCACTTGTACTCATAGCAGTAAACTTGTTCCTTACCTTAATAAAGATTTGCTGTTAGTTTATGCTTTCTCTTCAAATGGGGGAGGAGGATAATTTGAAATAGGGTTGTTAAATTTCTTTAGTCCTAAAATATGCTTTGAATTGGATCTTTTTTTTTTTTTTCCCCTGAAAACATGGAAATAAGTCACCAATAACAAATTGGGATAGCCTTATTCATAACTCCTCTCTGGCAGCTTCTAATATCAAGCATGAAAATATTTAGCTAGATAAAG
>VYZQ01060717.1:28386-40544 GCA_013400655.1 Mystacornis crossleyi
CTGCAGAAAATTCTCCAGACCTCAGGAAAGTCTTTATTGACTTGAAGTGGGTTAATATATTATCTTTATTATTCTGTGTATATATATGTCAGTAACTGCATATAATATCACTTCAAGCATACCATCAATTCAAAGCAGTTTATCTGGGAAATTTCTGTACAATCACAAGTATGGGTTTCTTTGAAATAGAACACTTGCCAAACTGTCTTACCAAAAGTTCTATCGGAAGGAAAAATATTTCATAAGGGAAAAAAAAAGAGAGGGCATATTTTTCGAAAATTCAGAAGAAAAGCTAATTCTTAAAAAAAAAAAAAAAGACTTAAATGTTTGATGGATTAAATTTATTATTATTATTAATAATAATAATCTGGTTTTGGCAAGCAATACTTTAGACATAAAAACCTTTCAATTTTACACTTTCCAATCATAAACTTGAACATTTGTAACACTTGATTTTTAAGTCACTTTCTTTGTTCTTGTGGGAGGATGGGAACAGGACATATGTTTTATTTTTCCTTGAAAAAGCGAGAGAGGGAAATATTTCCTTTTTGACCTCCAAATATGTTAAACATAATTCAGCATGATCTACAATTTCAGTCCAAAATAGTTGGATGCTTCAGGTCAGAATGCAAAAGCTTCAACAGAACTGTGGGAATTCTGCACAAATGGTTCTCTTTGTGGCCCTTCCTCCCCAGTGATCCCACTGAAAGGATACTCACTTCCCTTCCCCAGATTGCCCATAATTTAATCTATACTATCTGTATAAATTATAGAAAACTCACTCTATTAATGAATAATGCTTTAGTCAAATGTTATCCTTAAAATGTCCTAGCATTTCAGATTCTGAATTCAGCCAAAACAGGAGAAGACCCTTGGAACTGTGAGTGCCAGTATCTCAAGTTTTAATTGATCCTTAATTTCAAAAGGTACAGAATTGAAAGCTAGATTAATTTTAAAATGTATCAGATTGGGTACTAGATACATCTAACATCTTTCCTTTCTCTTTCTGTGGACTGATAAGGTTTTATCTCCTGCCTAAATATCAACATTTGAGTATTGGGCTTTACTGCTAATCTGAATGTACCAGAATGAATAAGGGAGCTGTAACCTTTGCAGTAACTCTGCTTGATTTACCTCACCCTGGAGCATGTCACAGGCAAGTGACTCACACAGAGCCTCTCAGTGCCCAGCTCCATCCACCCTTGCTTCCAATAAACATAGATCTTCTTTTTCCTGGAGCTTTGTAGTGCCTGTAGTGTCTGTGGTAGCTGTGCCCAGGCAGGTTAGTGGCATGAGAATTTTATCCCTGTATCACCTTCAGGGTCAAGAGTTCAGAGGACATCTGCAGAATCAGGGCCGGAGCACAAGCTGGACACATGGTCTGTTGTAAGGATATCTGTCTGCCTCAGCAACTGGCAGAGTTTGGGGGCTATTCAGGTCTGTCAGCACAAGCTGAAACAAATAATGGTGAAAATAAGCAGGGGGACGCTGATTGTCGGCTTCTCCTTGTTGGAAATGACCTGTCTGTACTCACTCATGACTAGGCTGTGTTCTGGCACTCTAGTCATGGTACACAGGATTCCATGTTTGTGATTCCTTTGAGCATCTCAGACTTCTTTTACTTTCTATTACATTCCAGGAAGAAGTTGTGTAGAAAACTAGGCAGCTAATATTTTGTCAGACACTTAGCAATAAAAATAAGAAGTTTCAAGAATTTTGGGTTTGCTTTCCAATCCAGGTGAGTACTGAAGGTAAGTGACACTGTGGATTCTCTTTTGTCTAATAAGGTTTGAGAAAGGATGCAAAGAAAATCTCTGTCCACTGCCAGCTGTCAATTTTGACAAGACTTACAGAAACTCAATATTTTTGAAGCTCTATCCTTATCAAATTTATTTGAAATTAACCATTCAATTCAAACCTGATGGGAAGAGCAGGGGAAGGATGGGAAGTCTCCAATAAAAAAGTCTGTTTTTAAAATAGTCGAATAGCATCAGCCTTTTGCTTAAAGACTGTTAAAAGTATAAAAACCTGTTGTTTCTTAATAAATGCATCAGTGGCCAGTGATTGTGCTGCCCAGCACCACACTGGGGTTGACGTATCACAAAGGAGGGAAACTTTAGGAGTTACTTTAGCAGTGCTACAGGCTGGAGTAAACTGAATGCGAAATCTCTGTGGTTTATCTCACAGCCCTGTTTCATGACACCTCTGTAATACTGGGTGCTGTCTGTCCAGAAAATGTGTACACAAGATAGGGGCACTCTTACACAGGGAAGAAAAGAGACCTGTATTTGCAAATGATACCTTTACATCCTTTATAGAAAAGGTGTAATATGCATCTATAGTTTTAGGAGGTGAAATTATAGTTTATGGACCTTTCATAGGTACTTCATCACAGTCATACTCTAAATTGTCAAAAAATCAATTCTTTTCCAAGACAATACAACATCTTGCTTTTAGCATTGACCACAAATATGTGTTGATCTTTGACAGTGGCATTTTATCCAAAGGAGAAAGATGTGGATATCAACCAGAAGCTAACAGTACTATACTTTTGAGCCCTTTTTTTAATTATTATTTTTCAAAAGGACAATTTACCAGAGAGTGCCCCAAGTTTCCCCGTTGCACCATTTTTCATAAAGCCAAGTTTCCCAATGGGTGCGTTAATCATGTGTTTTACACGCTGTCATATCACATAACATTTTGAATTTGACTTAACCTGGTGTGATATGTCACAATCCTACAGTATGTGTGCCCCAGGGAACTTTAAATCATTTTGCTGAAAAACACAATTAAGACCCACAGTGAATTGAGCTTTCGTTAAAACTGTGCATGCACACAAACCCACGTATTTTTCTCTAGGAATATTGTCTGTGAAAATATTGGCATCACATAAAGCCTTTAGAATTTCCAAAGAATAAAAATAATATTTTCTAATTGCTAGATTGTCTAATAAAATTACTTGTATGTAGGGCAATTTAATACCTGCAACTATTCTTCCCATATATAGGAGTTACACTAATTTTTTTGTACAGCTGCAAAGCAATATTAGGAGTGGCACTGGAATATCTATTTAGATCGGTTTATCATGGCCTGATATTCTGAACATGGTCTACTTGAGGGAAACCTATGGGCAAACACTTAAAAAACAAAACCTGCAAGTCAGGAAAGCTTTGAGAAGAACTGAAGAAAGTAGTTATAGTAAACAGCATCTTCCAATTCCTGTTTTACAAAATGTACCTTTTACACCTATTTTTTTAGCTGACCAGAATGTGTTTCACCATCATTTTGTGCAGTCAGACTTCAGTGGTCTGATAGTGGCATGTGGGTTGTTTGATTGACCTTCACGGATTGCTTTGACCTGTGTCCAGAATGAATGTGTTTTCTCCCAAAACTATTTGAAAATCATCTGCAGATCTGAACTCTTTATTTCAATACATAAATTGGGCAACAGTAGTATGTCATTAAAGGAATCTGATAATGACAAATTTTAATACCTTTCACAAGGTAGTCACAAATTGTTTTTTTATATTATTTATTCAGCTGTGGTTTGGATCTCTAATGATGCTGCTCACATTTTTATTTTCCATCATATGTTGTTGATGTATGAGTGGCAATATACTTAAATGGGTTAAGACCTTTTCATTGCCTTTGGAAAGTGTAGTTTTAAACACAAGGTGCGACTCTAAGCAGGAAGAAGCAGATCTTTGTGTCCAAATTTATTTCACTGGAATACTCATTTTTTATATGAAATAGGATGTATGATGGTGTGCAATAATGAAAGAAAGACTAACAAGACAACATACTGCCTAAGCATGTGGCCGGGTTTAACAGTATGTATTTTGACACACATGTAAATACGGGCAGAAAAAAAAAAACANATGACAACAAGCTGAGACTAAGCAAAGTGTAAATTAGTTTCATGTATGTTATGAAAGACAAAAATACAAATTTGCAAGGTAAGTGTGGAGCAGAGAATTACATTATACTCTTACGAATGAAATTAGACCTTATTGAAAATTATAGGCATAACTACTCTTTATTTGATATATAAAAATATAAATATAAAAATAGTGAAACCTCAATTGTAGAACCAGACAGCTGCCTCCAAACAAAACATCTTGTTTGTGCAATAAAAAGGTACAGGAGGGTGAAAAAGTCTTTGCCGCATTACTTTGTAAGAGTTTGTGTCCTTGGCGCTAAAAAAACAGATATGCATAAAGAAAAACAAGGAGAGAAGTACTAATTGCATGTGCATGCAAAAATTGCTGTAATGGAGCTTTCACATCACATTTCAGCCAGAAAGTTCTCTAGAGTTAGGAATGAAGAAGCTTTTCTATCGTCATATTTTTAGGGAACTAGGACTTCATGAAGTCCTCGTAACTAAACAGGTAAGGAAACCTTTGACAAAGTTAAAAATAATCAAAAAATAAAAAGGAAAACATAGACTAGTATTTTAAGTTTTATACCGTAGTGTTAAGGCAAGTGCTCTTATTTAACCCTTCTCAAAGTTTGGACATAATTCTTAATATCTGAGAATCATTTTTGCAGAATGTTATTAATGCAAATATCTTCATCAAGTGTGTATGGAAGGAGGCAGAGTTGGCAAAGTACAATACCTGTAAGGAAGGATATTAGGATGGTAACAGAAGAAATTGGATGGGAAAGACCTATAGTGAGCCTTGCAAGGGAACACAGAAAAATGAACTTGAGATCCAGCATATCTGTAAACCTCTAGTATATTAATTGTTTCTTCATGAAAATATAACCCAAATTTTTTTGGCTGTAACTTTCTAGAAAGTCAGAAAAGGCACTAGCTCACATCTGAACTGGTGGCTAGTCTCTGGGTTTTGTAACAGGAGGGATTTATAAGAATAATGAAAAAATATCCCTATGTTTTCGCCATAAAAAATTNGGGCAATTTAATACCTGCAACTATTCTTCCCATATATAGGAGTTACACTAATTTTTTTGTACAGCTGCAAAGCAATATTAGGAGTGGCACTGGAATATCTATTTAGATCGGTTTATCATGCCCTGATATTCTGAACATGGTCTACTTGAGGGAAACCTATGGGCAAACACTTAAAAAACAAAACCTGCAAGTCAGGAAAGCTTTGAGAAGAACTGAAGAAAGTAGTTATAATAAACAGCATCTTCCAATTCCTGTTTTACAAAATGTACCTTTTACACCTATTTTTTTAGCTGACCAGAATGTGTTTCACCATCATTTTGTGCAGTCAGACTTCAGTGGTCTGATAGTGGCATGTGGGTTGTTTGATTGACCTTCACGGATTGCTTTGACCTGTGTCCAGAATGAATGTGTTTTCTCCCAAAACTATTTGAAAATCATCTGCAGATCTGAACTCTTTATTTCAATACATAAATTGGGCAACAGTAGTATGTCATTAAAGGAATCTGATAATGACAAATTTTAATACCTTTCACAAGGTAGTCACAAATTTTTTTTTTTTATATTATTTATTCAGCTGTGGTTTGGATCTCTAATGATGCTGCTCACATTTTTATTTTCCATCATATGTTGTTGATGTATGAGTGGCAATATACTTAAATGGGTTAAGACCTTTTCATTGCCTTTGGAAAGTGTAGTTTTAAACACAAGGTGCGACTCTAAGCAGGAAGAAGCAGATCTTTGTGTCCAAATTTATTTCACTGGAATACTCATTTTTTATATGAAATAGGATGTATGATGGTGTGCAATAATGAAAGAAAGACTAACAAGACAACATACTGCCTAAGCATGTGGCCGGGTTTAACAGTATGTATTTTGACACACATGTAAATACAGGCAGAAGAAAACAAACATGTCTTTTTCACTGTACATGATAGATAAATTCTAAGGGGAAATGACACATTTTGTTATTCATTAACATCCAGTGATCCTTTCATGCAACACCCTGGAGGCTGAATGCAGTGACAGCGTAAAAAGGTATACACCCAGCAGTACTTGGCATCAGGCATCAAGCAGTTTGCTGGAAAAGATCTGGCATATATTCCTTGATAATATGTCTCATAGGTTTGTTGGATGGCAGCACACTGAAGTGTCTGACCAGTAAATGACATACCAAAATGCTGACATTTAACAGTGTATGCCTGTTGCCAGTCACACAAGTTTTCCCCAACTTCTATTCATTTTCTGCTTGGAATGGTTGAAGTCCATGATGACAACAAGCTGAGACTAAGCAAAGTGTAAATTAGTTTCATGTATGTTATGAAAGACAAAAATACAAATTTGCAAGGTAAGTGTGGAGCAGAGAATTACATTATACTCTTACGAATGAAATTAGACCTTATTGAAAATTATAGGCATAACTACTCTTTATTTGATATATAAAAATATAAATATAAAAATAGTGAAACCTCAATTGTAGAACCAGACAGCTGCCTCCAAACAAAACATCTTGTTTGTGCAATACAAAGGTACAGGAGGGTGAAAAAGTCTTTGCCGCATTACTTTGTAAGAGTTTGTGTCCTTGGCGCTAAAAAAACAGATATGCATAAAGAAAAACAAGGAGAGAAGTACTAATTGCATGTGCATGCAAAAATTGCTGTAATGGAGCTTTCACATCACATTTCAGCCAGAAAGTTCTCTAGAGTTAGGAATGAAGAAGCTTTTCTATCGTCATATTTTTAGGGAACTAGGACTTCATGAAGTCCTCGTAACTAAACAGGTAAGGAAACCTTTGACAAAGTTAAAAATAATCAAAAAATAAAAAGGAAAACATAGACTAGTATTTTAAGTTTTATACCGTAGTGTTAAGGCAAGTGCTCTTATTTAACCCTTCTCAAAGTTTGGACATAATTCTTAATATCTGAGAATCATTTTTGCAGAATGTTATTAATGCAAATATCTTCATCAAGTGTGTATGGAAGGAGGCAGAGTTGGCAAAGTACAATACCTGTAAGGAAGGATATTAGGATGGTAACAGAAGAAATTGGATGGGAAAGACCTATAGTGAGCCTTGCAAGGGAACACAGAAAAATGAACTTGAGATCCAGCATATCTGTAAACCTCTAGTATATTAATTGTTTCTTCATGAAAATATAACCCAAATTTTTTTGGCTGTAACTTTCTAGAAAGTCAGAAAAGGCACTAGCTCACATCTGAACTGGTGGCTAGTCTCTGGGTTTTGTAACAGGAGGGATTTATAAGAATAATGAAAAAATATCCCTATGTTTTCGCCATAAAAAATTAAACTTTTCTTATACAATGTTCTCAAATTTCTTTCAGGATTACTATCAGCAGATATTTCATTTCTGTGCCATTTGTGGTCAAAATGTTCAGTGCTGCCCTTTATTTGTGTTTACCCACTACTCTAAGTGCCATTGACTGAAAACTGGCTTTGGAACTGACATTGACTTTGTATGCAGAAGCACCTACTACATTCATGTGCAAACCTGTAAAGAAGCCTTTTGTAAATGTAAGAGAAAGTTGCCTTTGTGTACTGCATGGCACAGACAGGCACTTTGAGCTAAAAACTTCAGCTTGTCACAGTGCATCCTGACTCTGAAATGGCTGTCCTAAAAGTTTACCTGAATGGCCTATTTTCAGGCAAACTTCTTTTCTTTCTTACCTCTAGTATATAGGTACCTCTCCCTGTAGGAACTGACATTCTGCTTAATGCTTCAATAGTGAAGTGCCCTGCCCTTCCAGAGCCACGCTTTCTGGTCGAAATTTGCTTTCCCTTACGTGTTACATGCAAAAGGACATTGGAAGGGATTGATGAGCCCAACCGTTGTCAGTCACAAGTGACATCATTTGGGAGTAATATTTAGAAGATTAGTAACATCTGCTTTTTTAAATATGGTTAGTAGCAACCCCTCTAGCCTACTTCAACCATATGGGGTGCTTTGTATGCACAGATAGGCACTGTACACTGCAAAAGCTACGCTGGGGAAGAAATGCTTCCTTCAAATAACACAGATGAAAAAATGAAATGGAATCTGTCTTTCTTATTTGGTCAGAAAAAGGAAATGCAAAACCATAATGCTGAACAAAGTTTATTTAAAAAATTAAAACATTTACCTTATGGCTACTATTAATAAATATTGTTATTACTGAAGTGTTTCTATTTTGTGTAAAAAGCCTTATTGCTCAAAAAGACCACCACAGTAAGAAAAAGAAATTCTAATTTTAAGCACAGAATTCTGGTGATTCGCGTCTTGGTTATCAGCAAGCTATTGTTTACAATTGTGAAGGAAATAGCCTGACTAAGTGCTTTAGAAATCCAGAAGCTTTAGCCATCAAAACCCCTTGGCACCCCATTCTGTTCTCACTTCTTGGAGTGTGAGCTCCCTGTAATTCCACTGATTCTCAAAAGAAAGAAAAAAAAGGTGTTTACCCCTTTGGGACATTGGAAACAGAATGAAATCCCAGCTCTTTAAAATGATTAAGCAAAAGATTGCTTTCATATATTTAATCTGGGAAGAGGTATTTGCTCAAAAAAAAAAGTAAGAAAATTGGTGAGCTCTTGGTGGGTATAAACTAGGGGTAAGAGGAGGAAGGAGAGCAAAATATTTGTTCTTTTAGAAATGCTTTTTATAAATATTTCTTTCCCATTTCAGCAATTTGAAGGGATAGAAATAAGAGAACATGAACATGGTTTCCTCTTGTGTGTGGAATATGGGTTCCTTCCACAAGTCAGAGCAGAAGGTTTAGGGTTTCCAAACGAGCCTCAAAGTCTGTAACTTAGTTGCTTTCACTGCAGCATGAGTTTTCACATTAGCTGTTTTGCTTCTTTTCTTATGTCTAGTCTATACAGATTCCTGAACATTCTTGGCATAGGCTTTTGAAAATGATCTTTTTTCCTCTGCATTCGTGTCTAAACCAGTCATATCATATCTATTATACAGAACAGAGTATCTTGAAATTTTTCTTAAACTAGTTTTAAATATGGTCCCATGCACTCAAACCTAATCTCTTCCATATCACTAATTTCTTCTCCTGCATTTTGCTACTAGGTTGTAACTAGAGTCTCCTTTGTTAATACTTATTACACTTTTGATAAATTGACAGCTAAATCTGCTAAAAATGGGCACATTTCCAAAACATCTGGTCAGAAGAGGTCAGGACTGGCCTCTTCCTCTTCTTGCAAAAACAGTTGGGGCTGATGCAGTTGTAAGCATTAGGGTTCCCAGGGGAATGTTACTTTACCTAATGTACTGGCCGGATGGCACGCTTCACTTCCACAACACCTGCTTGCAGATTCCTCCCTGCCACTCAAACCCGAGCCAGCAGAGCATGGGAAATTTGGAACAGCCTTAAAAGCACATACAGAATAACTTGGGAGAGGACAGAACACTGAACAGGAATAGAGCACACTGAAAAGCACAGACGTACAATGAGACAAGAAAGAAAAATGTCCAACACTGAAGAGGCACATGTTGTGTATCTAATTGTGATAGACAATTATCCTTTTGTCCTACAAGAGCTGCGTGTGGTATTGATTTCTTTTTTGCCTCTGATTACACCACGGCACCACATCCTTGACCCACAAGGAACATTTTTCTCTTCCTAAGAAGTTGTTCAGTGTTTTGCCTTGCTATTTTGTCAGAATGGATCATACTATACTTTTTAAACGTCAGAGAGACTTGAGAAAGGTCCGGCAGTTTTGGATTCAGGGTGTCAACATCTAGCCTAGAAATGCAAATAATCACCTTTGCAGACCACTAGCTCTGCCTGCTTGAGGTGGTGACACTGCTTGCAGAAACTCATTCATTTGTTGTAGAGTGGCAGCTCTCAGCTTCCTCTCTCAAGTAACTTGTTCTGATGGGTAGAGAAAGTGGCCAAATGGCAATAGTCCTCCCTCTTTACTGCATAGGTAAAAACAATTGATCAACTATGAAGGAGAATTAGTCTCACACCAACTTATTCTCTAAAACATCTGTGGGGTAGAGAGGTTGTAATTGGCATTTTTTGTTGGGCAGGAAGAGAAATGGTATAGAGTAACCTGTATGTTTCTGCTAGACCACTGTCACTCATTATTATCTGTATTTTTACTAACCCGTGGACTCCTTGTGAGCATAGAAACACACTGCGAACATCATCAGAGTGAGGTGTAATTTTAAATTCTTGACTTCAGATGGTTTGGGGAAGTATGAGATATTTTTAAACGTTGGGCTTTTTAAACTTTATTTTTATTTATTTGTATATTTGCATTTTTGTTTTCCTTATCAGGACTCAGGGTAATTGAGTCATTTTCATTGCCAAAAGAAAGATAACATTAAAAGCTCATTTCAAATTCTTTCTTACAGGATAAAATTGATTGTGGTGGAACAGAAGCAATGGCACAGGGTGAGAACAGATACAGCTGTATTATGACCAGGACACACTATTTTGTATCCTCCTTTCATTGTCTCTCAGGAACAGAATTTGTCCCTTGCTATTCTGCTAAGCTCCTCTCTGCATCCCTTCACCTAAAAAGCCAGACTGGGAGAAGAAGGACTCCAATGCTGTACAAACAGGAGGAAACTGGGATCTACTTGTGGCAGGTCAATAGATGACGGTGTGAGGTTGTGTGGCTGATTCCTATCCTTGTTCAGGGGATGACACAGTGTCCTGGCTTTGCACTGCCTGGTTTTTGGTATCGGGGGGCCACCGAGTTTGATTCGTCTTATGGTGTTTCAAATAAGGTTTCAGAAGGAGTGAAAAGATTTTTAACAGCTTAAGCTAACAATGCATTGTGAGGGGGTTTACTTACCATGTCTTTAATTTCCAGTCCTGGATTGAGTGGATCAGTATACAGTTACTGGTACTGCAGTAGGTTTCCTGCATTCTGCTCTTGGCGTTTGTGCTCGCCTTCAGATATGCTGTAAAACACGAGTAGCTAGTAGCTAATAGCTAGTTGCTAGTTGCTAGCTGACATCTTCACTGGAACAACCAAGGCAGGCAGTGAGCCTTCTCTCTCCATTAAATTTCATTCGGCAGAATGGTGTTTGTGTCTCATTATTTCTCATTTTCATGTAAAAGTTGTAGTTGTCTGGGCAACTTTTGGCAGACTATCGGTGAAGGAAGGTCTCCTCAGATTATTCCCTCCATGAAGATAAAGGTGTTATCTATGAGAGATAAATGTGGACTCCAGATTGAAGGAATATTTAAGCACTCTCACAAATACTAAATAAGCCTCATTTGTTTCTCTAGAGCAAAGTAGATACATATACATACTAATCTATAGAATCTAGATCCACACTAAAATTCATTCTTCTCTCAGGTTTGTGAATACTAAAAATAAACTGGATCAAGTCACACTGCCAAGGCCTGGATTGAGCTTTTCAGGATTTGGATTTTAGATTCATACCTTTAAGTTGTATCCCACTAATATTAATCACAAGAATTATGGAGCTGCAGAGACATCATTCCTTGTGAGTGAATGAAAGAAATTCTACCTGACAGAATTTAAAAGAGCTGTTACAAAAGTCCTCAGTTTTGGCCTTTTCAGATATTACTTATGAAATATATGGATCAACATGAATCAACTGCTATTCAACAATCCCTTACATTCTTCTGATAAAATATAAGGTTTTCTTAATGGTAGCATATCCAATACTTCTTAATGAAGCTTAGTTCTGGAACTACATACATTACTAAAGACCCTTATGGTTGTACTGTTAATTGCTTTATAAACCTATTGCCCATTCAGAATTAAAGCAATTTCATAAAAGAAAAATAAGGGTATAAATTAAATATTAGGAGGTCTGAATAGGAAATAACTATTTATGCAGAAAAGCTTTTGTTCTCTGTTCAATCATGGTTGCTTAATTTTGTCTGCACTTTCTGGTGGCACTTTGATTTACTGCTTTCGAAGTCAACAGCATCACCTCTACAGTAAAACATTGAGGTCTGTAAACTGTTAGGCCCAGAGAGATTGGGCAGTTTATTTTCCACATACTCCCGACGTGTCAACCATGTGCATCAGAATGACATAAACACTGAGCACCCACGGACATATAAGAGTGTCAAACCTTGTCTTTTGCCAGCTAGCACAGCTAGCATTATGTTTTTTACAGAGAAAATGTCCACATGAAAAACAGCCTGGCCCCAATTTGCTTCAATTTCTACCCTCTTTTACAGTATTTATGTTAATTGGCTTTCCTGGAGGTGATCCAAGTCACTCTTTGTGATGTTCTACATCTCACTTGGG
>VYZQ01060750.1:0-14412 GCA_013400655.1 Mystacornis crossleyi
CACACATCTGCACTCGGGCTGTCCCCATCAGGTGAGATGTGTGCGTGGACAAGCTGCCTGCTCTGCATTTGCTCCTCCTGCTGCGGTGACCAGATGTCCTACTCTTTAGCGATGTTGTCCTACTTTCAAGTAGGTTATTCTATTTTTGCCTGGCCCTGTCCTTTTTGTGACTTTGCCTTCCTGCGTGTCCTGTGCCCGGCTTTCCCCTGGCAGAGGCAGAAGTTCTGCAGGCCGTGGTCCCAAGCAGCACAAGCCATTTCTCTTTGCTCTGTTTCCTGGGGACCTCGCACGGCCCCCGGCCTTGCACACAGGGCATGAGCTCAGGGACCCAGTGCCTCCTTGAAGATCATCAGATGCTGAAGGTGCTCAGGGGGAAGGGTCAGGCTTCCAGCTCCCTCTAAGGGTCTGGGTGCCTGGCAGTCATGTGAAGGTGTTTGTTCTTGTTTGTGTGTCTTATGCCAGCACTCCCAGGATCTGGAAGGGAGGTTTGAGCCGAGGAGGAAAGGGCTGAGCTCACTTTCAGGGTTGAGAGTGAGCTGGGAACTTGGAGCCTTGTCCTGTAACTGCAAACAGGCAGGTTTAAGTCTGGGTACTGCCAGCTCACAAGCCTTTCTTGAAAAAGCACCTTGGGCTGCCAGTCCCTGCTAGCCCTGATCTCTGACTCTGGCTCTTCCCAACCTCTTCTTCACTTACCCTTTGACCTCACGTAGAAAACTTAAGCTTCTTGTTCAAGCCAGCCATGACACGCTGAGGTCAGCACATCTGAGGCCTCTCAGCTACCCCAGGTGGACTCCAGGTGTCCTGGCATGGCTGCAAGGGCGTGGAAAAGGGCAGGGGAGCTGGAGTGCCCCGCTGGACAGGCTGTGCTGTAGCAGGGCCGGGAGGGAGCACGCAGGGTGGAAGCCGAAGGCTGACGAGCTTTGGACCAGTGCTGCAGTTTATTTATGGCCTGCTTAGCAATCTCAGGCAGGCAGTGTGGGTTAAGGCATCTCCTGTCCTGGATTGACAGTACGGATCCAATTAGCCATGAAAGCCTCTAATTATTTGTCCTGAATTGCTCCGGTGGTAACCAAGGCTCTGCTATCTCCTCCTTTTGTCTGTGTCCCAGCTGGAAATGCCCCAGTGTCCCTGCATCTAGAGCAGCAAGTGTGATGTGCAAGCAGAGTCAGCACAATCTAATCAAGGGAGACAGGCCCTGTGAGTTAATGAGGGGATGGACCCGCTTCGTTTACTTTGGAGAGTTCTCCAAGCCCTGTCCTGAGAGACAAAGGGCTGAGGTTGCGTGTGGCAAAGATAAGGCTCACAAGATGAGCTGCTGTGGGACACGGGCTGCAGGCCACGGGGAGGGAAGGGGGTGGCTGTCAGACAGGGCTTGATAGCAGAAAGTCTCTTGTGTCTCATAGGAGAGGAACACCTCCCTTATGTAGGAAGGCTGAGAGAATTGGGATTGTTCAGCCTGGAGAAGAGAAGGCTTCAGGGTGACCTTGTAGTGGCCTTTCAGTACCTGCAGTGGCTACAAGAGAGCTGGAGAAGGACTCTGGACAAGGGCCTGGAGTGACGGGACAAGGGGGAGCGGCTTCAAACTGACAGAGTAGGTTTAGATTGGATATTAGGAAGAAATTCTTCCCTGTGAGGGTGGGGAGGCCCTGGCACAGGTGGCCCAGAGAAGCTGTGGCTGCCCCATCCCTGGAAGTGTCCAAGGCCAGGTTGGATGGGACTTGGAGCAACCTGGGCTAGGGGAAGATGTCCCTGCCCATAGAAGGGGGTAGAACCAGATGACCTTTAAGGTCTCTTCCCACCCAAACCATTCTGTGGTTGATTCTGGTTCCACAGCTTGGCCAGCTGAGGTTGGCAGCTGGAAGCACCGGCTGCAGGGAGCCATGGGCACGAGGTGGGGTCACACACACAAGACCCAAGGACTTCTCTTTTCCAGACACTCGTGCTGAGCTGTGCATTCTCAACTGCAAAACTATTTTAAGGGGAACAAAGCTTTGCAGGGCACTTATTGCATCCTCTGGCTTGTTCTGGGCTCTCGTGGTGCAAAGGGGGCCTCGGCTGTCTGCGAGAGAAGATGTGTCATTAACGTTCTCAGTAACCTTAACTCTGACCTGACATGACAGCGAATAGCTCTCAGATGAGACAGGGCAGCCAGCCTTGGCTTGAAAGCAAAATTTTGCACAAACAATATTCAGGTCCTGTATGAGGGGCCAGCTGAGTGCTTCCACCATTGTTTCCAGGTCACAGGGTCCCCCCAAAATGGGGTTTTGTCTTGAGATGTCATTGTCTTGAGATGCTGCCTGAAGGCAAGCCATGGCTTTGCTCACCAAGTGCGCATTTTCTTTCCGTGTGGATGGATGAGCAGCAGACCTGCCGGCGACATGGCTCTGCCCCTGTGCAGAGAGGAGGGAGAATCAGCAAGGATGCCCACCTGGGGGGAAGCTGGGAGCTGTTCCCAGGCGTCCTGGTGCAAAACAGGCTGCTGGAGCACCAAATGTGTCTCTCTGACCTCCATCCAAGGGACCTTCAGACAGGACCCGTCCCTGCCAGGGCCAGCGCTGGCCCTAGGAGTCAGCTGACACATCCTTCAAGCCTCTTGGTGTCCTTCCCATGCAGTCCAGAGCCTGCCAGGTTCAAGCCAGAGAGCTTCCTCCATACAAATGGGGACGAGGGGGGCGGGCTGTGAACGTACAAAAACTGTTTCTTTCCTGCCCACTTGGAAAGGGGAGCTTTGGAATTTTAAGCAGCAAGGACAAAACTGTGCTGAAGAGGCCTCTTCTGTGCTTGCCTGTTGAAATCACTGATCACAGTGGTGGGGGGGTCCAGGGACATGCCAGCCTTGCCCTTATTAATGGCTCTGTTGTTGTCTGCTCCAGTTTGTTGGTCTTTGCTCTGGGAGACAGTTTGCCGAAGCGGCAACTATTTTACCTGGAGCAGCTTCCATGGGAGCTGTCCCCGTGGTGGGGGCTGTCCCAGTGGTGGGGGCTGTCCCTCTGTGTGGCCAGGCTGCACAACACCAGTTCTCAGACCTGGCCTACAGGGCTGAGCCAGAGTGTTCTGGGAACCTCCTTTATGGCCACAAAACCTGAACTTGCAGGTGGAGGAGGGACAAGTGAGCGGAGACAGGGGATCTTTGTTCCACCTGGGACTTTTCCCTTCTGGATTTTAAGGGTGCTCACCCTCGCAGCTCAGTACCCCAAGTAGGGGCACCAGCTTCTCCCACCTTGGTCTCTGCTCTCTCCAGCAGCACCAGGGCCAGGCTGGGGACACAGTGACAGCCTGTCTGGTGCTTTTCATCCATCACTTTGACCATCCAGCAAAGCAGCTGTGGGGGTGCTGTGCCCTGCACACCTCCTGTTTCCCACCCTGAGCTCAGAGCATCAGGCCCTCTTACCTCCGTTTTTCTCCTTGAACCACTTAGTTTTAAAATAGAGCAATTATCTTCCTTCAGGAAGGAGCTTACCCGCTCCAATCTAGGGCAGTTTGGCAGTGCAGCAGCCTGCACAGCTCTCCCTGGGAGCACGGTTGTGTTCCCAGCATGGATGCTCCAAGGGCTGGAGCCCCTCTGCTCTGGAGCCAGGCTGGGGGAGCTGGGCGTGTTCAGCCGGAGAAGGGAAGGCTCCAGGGAGGCCTTAGAGCCCCTTCCAGTTCCTAAAGGGGCTCCAGGAGAGCTGGAGAGAGACTTTGGGCTAGGGATGGAGTGATAGAACAGGGGAGGAATGGCTTCCCTCTGCCAGAGATCAGCATTAGATGGGATATTGGGAACAAATTCTTCCCTGTGAGGGTGGTGAGGCCCTGGCACAGGTTGCCCAGAGAGGCTGTGGCTGCCCCTGGATCCCTGGAAGTGTCCAAGGCCAGGTTGGATGTGGCTTGGAGCACCCTGGGATAGTGGAAGGTGTCCCTGCCCGTGGCAGGGGTTGGACTGGCTGATCTTTAAGGTCCCTTCCAACACGAATCATTTGGTGATTCTAAGGGGGGTCCTGTCTGTGACTTAGGGGGGTGGTTGGATCATTGGTTTGGGGTCTGAGGAGAGGCATTACTGGGGCTGAGCAGTTTGAGCCCTTGGTCCCACTCTTTCCTCTGTAACCCCTCCCGAGTCAGAGGGATGCAGGCTTGGTTCCTTGGGAGCAAGGCCAAGATGTTCTGCCAGGGTTCACAGCCCTCCCTCCTTCGCCAGGGCCTGAGGGAGCTCTGGATGGGGAAGTCTGTTCCTGAGTCGGTGTGATAAGAAAATACAGACCTTCAGACTTCTACCTGCACATCTGTCAACAAGTGACAGACCTGCAGGGGGCTGGCAGGAGCTTTCAGGGGTGGCCTAGTCCATGCTTGTGCCTGAAGGTGGGACCAGTTCTTTCGTAGGTCACTGCCAACAGAGGCTTCTCCAACCTGCTCCTAAAATGCCTGCCCGTGACCCCTGTCTGTTTTACAGGATGGGGTGCTGGCTGTGATTCAGACTGTAATTGCTTCTGGGCTCAAAAACTGAGGGAGCCTTTGCTTGTTGCAGTGAAGGGTTCAGTGACGGAGCAGATTCTGCCACGTTCTCTGTGGTAGGAAGGGTTTACATCCTCACATGTGTAGATCACCTAATCTCCTCTGTCTTGGGATCCCTCTGCTGTCTCACAAGTCTACACTCAGCTGTTGTTTAATTAAAAAATAAGCAGGCAGGTATTCACAGGGAAAATTAAGCTGTTTTGTTCTTTATGTGTCCTTGATGCTCTCCTGGCATCATACCTGGGGACAACAGCTCTAAGCCTAGAATTTGCATTTATTTTTGTCTTGCAAAGCCGACTGTTTTAATTGGGAACAAACCCATGGAACAGTGACTGTCCCATGCCACACAGACTGGCCATGGTGTTAGAGAAAACGGTGCCTTCTCTCCCCTTTGCCCTCCCTGATGGGCTCTGAGGTTCAGGGGATGTGGCTGCAGCTCATGTTCAGTTCCGTGTCTTGCGTGACTGCTGAGGGCACTTGGCTTGTTCAGCCTGGAGCAGAGGAGGCTGAGGGGAGACCTGAAGGCAGTCTGCAGTTTCCTCATGAGGGGAAGCAGAGGGGCAGCACCAATGACAGTGACAGGACCCAGGGAAATAGCTGAAGCTGCATTGGGAGGGTCAGGCTGGTTATCAGGGAAAGGTTCTTCCCCCAGAGGGTGGTGGGACACTGACCAGGCTCCCCAGGGAATGGGCACAGCCCCAAGGCTGCCAGAGCTCCAGGAGTGTTTGGACAACACTCCCTGGCACAGGGTGGGATTGTTGGGGTGTCACAGGGCCAGAAGTTGGACTGGATGGTCCTTGTGGGTCCCTTCCAACTGAGCATATTCTATGATTTCACGATACAGCTTTGTGTAGCTGTGCTCAGCCAGCCTTGACACCAAACATAGCCCATGCTGTGCTCTGAACCATGGTCAGGAGGGTCAGGGGAACCAGAGGAAGATCTGTGGAAGGGACCCAAGGTCACGAGGAAAGGCAGCGTGAGCTACTGATGATTTCCAGTGTAGCAGAGGAGAGCTGGCTGACCAGGAGCTAAAGGGTGGGACTAAACCCTTTGTAACAGAAGGTGTTTGTCCACGGACACAGACCGGATGCCGTGTCCTTTGAGCTTTGTGTCCTTTCAGTGAAGCTGCAGCTACAACTCACACCCTAGAGGTTGGGGACCTACGGATGTGAGCTCTCAGTACATTTGTCAGGGCTTGACAAACCCGGAGATGCCAATGGGAGGAGACTGGAGCTGTCTCCATATTCCCTGAGTCAGCAGAGCTTCTCCATCTGCTGGCTTTAGGAGAGACAAAGAAGAATTAAGTTAAAAGGCAGATTTCCAAAGGTTGGAGGAGTTGAATCTCCTTGATTAAGGGACTGTAAAGCACTGTGATCATCAAGCCCAACCCAAATGTTTGTCTTGAACCAACCCAGGACCTCTTCTGAGTGGGGTCCCCAGGCTTCTGGGTACATGAAGCCCAAGCTTCCATGGACAGCCTCTCAGGGGATCAGCTGGGGCAGGGTTTAGAGATGGTCCAGCTGAAGAAGGGTTTCCCCCAAGGACAGACAAACCAGGACAGGACTTGTTTCCTCTGAACTTCTCCTGCAGGAGTGCCAAGCTTTTAGCCCAGATCCCCCAAACACCCCCACGGTGCAATCCCCAGCTTTGTACCCTGAATTACTCCATCCCTACAGAGCAAATGCAGTGGAGCAGATCCAGCCATGGCTCTGCTGGTGCCTGGAGGCAGATTAGTGTCAGTTTTCCTTGGCATCTCCCACCTATATCACCTCTGACCAGGGGAGTGCTCACGGCTTGAGCTCCACCGCGCTCCTACAGCAACACTGTGCAGTTCTCATATTGGAGAGTGGGATTTGCACAGATGAAGTGAGTTGATGAAGGAAGTCAGAGCTGCGGGGAGGGAGAGGAAAAGAACCCAGGAAAGCTGTTAATCTGCCATTTTAATTTGCTTCATTGTACCCTGAGAACATCGTCGTTGCTGAGCTACCACCCAGGTGCTCATCCAGTGGGAACTGCTGGAGATTTGCAAGTAGAAGAGCTTTAAACAAGAGACAAGGCAGATTAAGCCTGACACCCCATCGGATTCTCCTTCTCTGGGTCCCCGATCCACCAAGAGGCACCTTTCCCACTTTGCATATAATGTGAACTATTGTATAAATATTTAGTCACTCTGTTGGGAACATTAATTATAAATGGAGACGCAGCTTTTGAAAGCTGCCTGTAGGTCTGGGCACCCAATTTCCATTAATTTTAATGAGAACCAGACATCCAAATCCCATTCGGTGGCTTTGAGCATCTCAGGCAGGAAGCTTCATCTGACACCCCCTGCCTCCATTCTCCCCAGTCTGCAATTTAAGAGTGAGATTTGCAAATACCTTACAAATCCTTCAGATGCCTGAGTTGCCCTTGTGCCGTGCCATTGTTGTCTGCTGAGGATGGCTGGGTGGTAGCTTCAGAAGTCTTTCTAATAAGTTCATTTAATCCATCCTGTTAGTTTTTCTCCTTGGCACCCCCCTCAGCACTTTGAAACAGCGATGCCTGAATGGACCCCCAGCCTGCGTGGTTTTTTGACAGAGAAGCTTTGATGCTTGCAAATGACAGCTGTGCAGAGCAGGTCTGAAATGAATGATTGAATTATCTGACTGATTAAAAATGTGCTGTGGCTTGGAAGATCTGACAGCAAGTATTCACTTAGGCAGCTCACATGAAAGAGAGCACACATGCATGTAGGGTGTGTGTTTGTGTGTGCACAGGGAAAAACAGCCAGAGATGGGACAGACACCCGGAGCAGCAGCTTCTTAAGCTCAGCATCCTTTCCAAAGCTCCAAATCTGCTGTGAGATGCTCAGCAAAGCTAAAACTCAGCGTGGTTGTAGAGATAATGATTATTTAGACAGACGTCAGCAGCAGTTTAGGAAATGGAAATTGAGCTAAAAAATAGTGCAGGCTGGGGAACTACTTAACTGCATCTCAGTCCCTCCCAGCCTGTGGCTGAGGAGGGATAAACTCTGCTGCTGGAGACTTGGTTCCATCCTCTGTGCCGTGGGCACGTGCCATGGTGAGGAGCAGCCCCAGGGGCACCAGCTCCATGGGAACCCATCCCGTGATCCAGAGTGTGGAAGAACTCGGGCCCTGGTGAGGTTAGCTGTAAATGGCTGGAAGGACAAAGAAAGGAAGCTTGGTTATGGCTGTGCCCTCGATGCCATCAGTGATGGCAACAGCACATGTGCCCATGCAGCCTTTCCAGACCTATCTCAGCTACCTTCTCAGTCCCCACAGATGCGCCACAGAAATTCAGCTCAGCTAGGACAGAAGAAAAATACCTGGAAGTGAATGGAAAGAAAAAATTAAATTTTTTTTTAAAAGCGTGTTTCTTTTGCAAATGAAACATATTTTGTCAGCTCCACAAGTTCACGGGTTCCTGCTGGAGTTCCATACAGGGAAAAAAAATCATGTCATAAAAGTTGCAACTGTAGTTCTTCATTGTGAATGGTCTTCTTATAGTTTGCTGAAATTGATTTTTTCCTAAATTGTTAAACTGCTCTTCATCTCCCTGCTTACAGAAGATTGCTATCTCCCCCTGACCCCCAGCTCAAAAGAGGTGAAACACTGGGCTATAACTAATTGCTTTATCAGAAATAGTTTTGGTTTGTTCTCTCAGGCCAGCCACTGAATAATTTGCTCTTTGCCCCTTGCAGTGCCATTAGTGCTGCTGGGTGTCTGTAGCAGCTTCAGCCTTGCCCTTCGTGCTCCTGTCCCAGTTCCAGTGGCCATTTCCACAAGACTAAATGCTGCAATAGTCCTAAGGGCACACAGAGCTAATGGTAACTCATTGGCATCTGTGTCATCCCTCCATCGACATCCCAAAATGTCCCTCTTATCGAACCCATTCTGGCAACCCAGGAACGCTCAGAGCAGAGAAGGTGCTGGGATTCTGCTCGTGTAAAACCTCATCACTGCTAATTGTCCCCCTGCGGCCCAGGTGGGGGACCCCAGGGCCCCTGTGCTTCTGTCCCCCATTTCTCCCAGCCAGGACCTGACTGCTGAGCTTAAATGAAACATCAGATCATTTGAATTCCCTTTTCCATCATCTGAAAATGTCTGTTTACGGACTTTTTTTTTAATTTGTAGGCCACAGACAAGTTGTTGACACCTCATCCCTGGAAGTGTTCAAGGCCAGGTTGGACAGGGCCTGGTCTAGTGAAAGGTGTCCCTGGCCATGGCAGGAGGGTGGAACAAGAAAAGCTTTAAGATCCCTTCCAAGCCAAACCATCCTATGATTCTATTAATATAATGTAAATCATGTTTATAACTTCAAAAAGTGTTTTTAATCCCCCTTTCCCTGTCCCAAGTCTTTCAAAAGTCGGAGCCAGAGGACCAGGCTGTGTTGGACTCAGACTGACAATGAGCCTTAAAGGTGAGGGTAGATGGGCCAACACCTCCAGTCAGTGCTCCCCAGTACGTGGACAGTGTGGTTTACCTTGGCCTGAGCTTTCTGCTGCCCTTGGTCACTGTAATCCTACACATTTCAACAGTCCTTGGCCTGGAAAATCCAGGGCCAGGGCCTCTCTTCCCACAGCTGAAGCGTCCTCACTTTCTGTGTCTTTGATTGTCTCAGGTAACAGCAAATTCTCCCTCCTTTGCTCTCTGCCCCTTCACATCCGTACACAGCCAGCAAAATTCATCCTCACACCCTCCAAAATCCCTCTCCAGCTCTCTTGGAGATGCTTCAGGGGCTGGAAGGCCACAATTAGGTCACCCCCAAACCTTCTCTTGTCCAGGCTGAAAAACCCAACTCTCTCAACCTTTCTCCATAGCAGAGCTGCTCCATCCCTCTGCTCATCTTGGTGCCTCCTATGGACTTGCTCCAATAGCTCCACGTCCTTCCTGTGCTGGGACCCCGAGCTGGGGGCAGGACATGTCCCAGTATTCCGCCAAGGGCTGCTCTTCCACTCAGTGTGGAGTGGGTGAGCCCTGGCACAGATGGATCCCTGCAGACTGCGGGATCGAACAGGGGGATGGACAAATAGCTTGCCTAAACAGCTTCATAACAAAGTGAAAGAAAATCCATGTTCCCAGAACAGCTTTTCAGCCTCAGGGATAGATGCTGAAGGACTCGTGCTGCTGCCAATGCGCAGCCCCACGGTTTCTAAAAATGACAGATGATAATCTTCTGTTACCAAAAGTATTGCAGCGAATTTGGTGTGATTCTGGATCAGGTCTCAGTTGGACAGATAAGGGTGAATTGATTACTGAACTCAGAATTAATGGTTGCTTAAATGCCCTAATTGCATTTGTTCTGAGCGGAATGTGATCCTAAATTGATAATATGTATGCAAGGCACTTGAAAGTGGTCAATTTTCCTAAGTTGGGAACAATTACAAGCAAGAAATAATTGGAGGAAAAACTGTGAAAAAAAATGTGTGTTCTAAATGAGGGTTGCTTAAGAAAACTTTGATAGATGCTGTCTCCTCCACAGCATGCACACAGTTCTGCAGTCATTGAAGATATTCTTAGCTGAGAATCTATCATTGTTAAGGAAGAGAAAATCAGAAATAATAACAGTAATAAAAACCCAAATAGGAAAAGAAGGGATTTGGTAACAAAAGCAATGAATTAACTGTTACATAATGCAGAGACCTGGAAGGCTAATCTGGAAGAGCAGTCAATGGAAATTATGTTTGGTGGTATTAAGGACTATTAGGGAGTGTGCATGTGTGTGTGTTTATATGCATGTATGTCAGAAAGAAAATAAATGTTGCATGTTGGTTTTAGATGAAGCTGGTAAAGACTCTGCTCTGATACTGCCAAAAAAATGTGTCCAAAGATTCAAAGCTCTGGAGAAAACCAGCCTGATGGGTCCATATCCTACAGGGGGGGTGGAAAGCTGCTTGCCCCAGCAGTAACCAGGCAGCACATTAAATGGCAACTGGCAAACTGAAATGTTTGTACGTGTCTAAGACTAGAAAAACTACATGGGATGGTTTCATAAGGCATCCTGAGAGGTCCTGTTAGGGTGTTGATACTTCATGTATGTCAGTACCTGGGTGCTGGGGAAGGGGGTACCCAGAGAAGCTGTGGCTGCCCCATCCCTGGAAGTGTCCAAGGCCAGGTTGGATGGGGCTCGGAGCAAGCTGGTCTGGTGGAAGCTGTCCCTGCCCGTGGCAGGGAGTGGAACTGGAAAGGTCCTTTCCAACCCGGGCCATGCTGTGTTCTATGAAATTCGTCCAGCAAAACAGGATGACATTTGCTTAGGTGAGCTTATGCATGGCAGAGACGGGGAGACTCCTAGCACTGGGGTATAATAAAAGATGGAAGAGATGCTGCAGACCCCTTGTAGCCAGAAGAACAGCAGACACCCTGTGGGACCTCCATGCACTTGCTCAGATCAGCTGCTGAGGATACAGTTTTCATACACTAAAAGGTCCCGGAATTAGGACATGTCAGATGCTGCGAGTGCTCACGTCTGCTTGGGGAGCTGAGTTTGTGTCAGCAGCGGGCTCTTAGGAAGACAAGTGCAAATTCATACACTCAGAAACCCCCGTGGGCAGAGGAAAGATGGTGTTTTGGAGGACAGTGACTCATTTGAAAGTTCCCGTGAAGGAAGATGGAGAGTGAGCAGAGTGCTCATCCAGCAGCATCAATCTTACCTTCTGCCAAAACCTGAAATGCCAGGAACGATGACTCCCATATTCCAGGCTGGGATTTCCCAGGCAGAAGTGCCTACACTGGGCAGGGAATCAAAAACCTCCATGGCACATGGAGGTTTGTTTTGCATGAGCGAGAGAGGTGACTAATCCCTGCACAGATTAGTGCTCAGTGTCCTCTTGGGACTTCCAGAGGGCTCTGGTGGCTGTGCTGGGCACTGGCCAGGCTGGTACTCAACTCTGAGTCCTGGTCCAGCACCCAGGAAGTTATTGAGGAGCTCAGAGAATGAATTGTGGTGTCGGAAACCAGACTCCTGTGGAGCCCTAAACAAGTTTCACTTGAATGTATATCCAGGAGGAGGTTACAAAGGAAACTGGTCACAGCCTGTGGGGAAAGAAAAACTCCTAGGGGAACATTCTTGAAGCAGTTGGGCTTTTTTGTCCAGGAAGAGCCAGTGGTTGAAGGGTGACCCCAGACACGGTGTTTAGGTGCAGGTTCTGGGATTGGAGTTGTTTCACCTGCGAGTTAATTGACTGTTGGACAGTTTGTCTCAGGGTGAGGTGTTTGATGTGGTTCTCTGCCTTCTGCCTCCACCTGTGACTGACAAAAGCCCACTTGGATGCAGAAATTCCAGGTGTGGACTTTCTGAGCACATCTTACCTCCCAGGACAGACATCGCCCAGGACAAAGAACTGATCTTAAGTGTCAAGAGAAATGCAGACAGAGGCTCTCAAGGACTGACCCTTTTTCTTCAGAGGGGCTGTTATCCCCCTCCACATCCCCCTGTCCACACCACCTCCATGCAGCAAGGTCCTCATAAGGATTTCTCCTAATTATGGCTGCCATCAAAGTGACTTGTACTGAAAGTTAGTGAATCCCAGCTGGGAAATCCAAGGGATTTCCTGAGAAAAACAGCCGTGTGAGGACATGGAAGCATGGTCATTCCTGGGTACAAAAGAACACTAGTGATGGTTTTATTATGAAAATTGAGAAGGCTGAGCAGCACCCAGGAGTGTCCTTGTGTGCCACACTAAGCATCAAGAGCAGGGCATGGCTGGAACTATTTGTGACATGGATTCAGCACTTCAAGCAGAGGCATTAAACTACCGTTAAGGCACTTTTAAAATGGTGAGGGAAGTCAATAAACCTTGTGGGGCTGCAGGGTACCTGGTCCTGTCTTCTCCACTCAGAGCAAAGGGGGAGCAGAGTCTGTGGAGCTGCCAGACTTGGAGCAGCCTTGGAGCTCGGGTTTGGTGGATCCCAGGGGGCTACATGAACATGAACCCTCTCAGGACCACATGCTCCTATCTTTTATTCAGGTGTCCCCCTCTGCCCTCAGCCTGGCTGGCGTGTTGCCATGGTCTGTATGGTGCAGGTGTCGAGTGGTCTGCAGTGTTTTGTGGTGCCTGCAGTGCCCTGCTGCCTGGCAGGCTCCCAGAGGGGTGCTCTGACTTGTCTGGGGGCTTGAGGGGTGGCTCCCCTGATGCTGGTGTGGAGGGGAGGTGTCCTCACCTCAGGACGTCCCCTCTTCCTCAGAGAACTCGTGTCACAGGTGGCAAACAGCATCTGCACGTTCACCTGCACATCCAGACAGTTCAGCAGCACGCACAGAATCGCCGCAGTTCAGGAGTTTTCTTAACTGGAAGGAAATATTGTGACATATTCGAGGCACCTGACAGAGATGTACCAGGAGAAATCTGTTGCTGTTAGGAATGCCCAATCAGTGACAGGGACAGGCTCACTACCCTGCCGAAGGGAGGAGAGGAGGTTTCTCCCTGAATCCAGCTGTTGATACACTCATTCCCAGGAGCAGAATGATTGATAACCCAGTTATTTGGAACCCACTAGTGGATGTATTCTTAGAAACTAGAACCTCGTTTTCTCATGCTGCAAAATGTCATTTCCTAGGACTGGCTGCACAGAAATTGGATTTTATTCCTTGCCTTCAGACCTGAACAGCACAACAGACTGATAAATATTGATTGTGCTTTTATATTTTAATTTTTTTTTGGTGAAGCACCCTAACCTGATAGTGGTTTGATTACAAATACATTACAGTTGATCAGAGAGAGCAGCAGGACAGACTTTTATGATTGTGTAAAGCCAATCTCTTGGATGAAGGGACCCTGTGGCAGGTTAAAAGCCCCACACCTGGATTTGCCCAGCTTCTTGACTGTGGCCACAAGATCCATTTTTGTGTCTCTCCAGCACAGTAACCTTCATTCACACTTGCATTTGCTGGAAAAGTCCTGAGTATAGCTGCAGGGTGGCTCATTACATGGTTCATTAGCAATACTATCCCTGGCACACAACCCCGTGTGCTGTGCTGGGGTATCCCTGCTGGAAGGATCTCCGGCCATGTTCTGCTGAGCTGCTCCAGGACATTATTTCACTTGATGGCTGTGCTCCAGTGTTGGGATGTATGGCCGTGCATTGTAATGGTATTTTTAATTTGGGATGCTGGGGGTTTGTCTGCTCATTCAGCGATGAGTGTCCCCTGGAACAAGTTTTCCAAGAGACAGAGGTCTAGGGAGAGGTTTTCTCCATGGAATCAGGAAGCCATGGGCTGTCTTGGAACATGCATCTGGGACAGACACCAAACCCTTTTCCGTCACCCAGAGGTTTGATGGGACTTGGAGCAACCTGGTCTAGTGGAAGATGAAGCTGTCCATGGCCTGGGTTGGAACTAGGTGGTCATTCAGGTGCCTTCCAACCCCTCTGTGATTCTGTGACCCCACATCCCTGTGCAGCAGTCAGGGTGCCCATCCTGGGTCCTGTGTGTCACCAAGACATGGCTGATTCCAGTTCAAAGGTGTGCCAGCTCTGAGTGAAGGATCCTTCTAGCTGGCCACTATCCCGGCTGGCCCAGGCTGAGGGACCATTGGCTTGTGGTCCAGCTGGGCAACTTGACCCAGAGAGCACCCACCACCCCTCACCTGTCCACCCACAGAAACCCCCATTTGCATCACAGCCACCAAAAGGCCAAGGGACAGTGTTTGCCCTAAACCACCGCTCTGTTAGTCTGGTAAAAAGGCCCTAAAGCAGGAAAAGCCTTGTGTCCCTGTGCCCCTCCACCCCACACTGCATCCCCAGCCCTCTCGGTGAGCCAGGTTCCTGGGTAAGCCTGTAGACAAAGCCATTGCCTCTGCGTGCAAGAGCTGTCAGGATGGAGATGTGTCAGTGGTGGTGAGCAGGCACCAGGTCCAGCCCACGGTGGTGGGGGAGGCTCTGGACCAGGCTGGCTGGCAGCACTGCTGCTGGAGCCAGGGGGCTCTTC
>VYZQ01060750.1:14434-26649 GCA_013400655.1 Mystacornis crossleyi
GGATGGGATGGGATGGGATGGGATGGGATGGGATGGGATGGGATGGGATGGGATGGGATGGGATGGGATGGGATGGGATGGGATGGAGCTGCAGCAGGTGGGAGTGTCCAGAGGCGCGGAACAACCCAACCTGCAGTGCTGGGGTCTGCACCAGGGTGGGTCCTTGAGGCACTGCCAGTGCTGCACGTCTGCATTTGGAAGTGCATCAGTTGTTAAAGGCACTGAGAGCATTTGGCAGGATTTCAACCCAAAACTTCAAGCCAGTGTCAGTTCGCAGGGTGACGATTTGCTGGCAGGAAGCAGAGCAGTCCCTCAGCGCTCTGCAGGTGCCTGGGGGGGGGACAAGCCCCAGCACTCCGGGGACATCCCTGGCAGCCCCTGCGCTGCGAGCGGAGCCTCCCAGCCAGCGGCGGGTCTCCTCCTGCCAGGGGCTCTGCCGGGGGCTTCGCCAGCCAGAGCTTTATTCCATCCTTTCCCTGGTCCATTCACCATGCCTCCTGCCTCCTCCCCCTCTCCCCGTCCCTCCCACCCTGCCTGCCGGATCCCCAGCAGTCTCTTGACACCTTGGGGGAAGGCTGGGAGGTGTAACCATCGCCAGCGAGCGAGGAAGAGCAGGAGAGAAGGGAGAAGGAAGCCAATAACAGGGAGGTCTAGGAAGGTGGTGGAGGGGGAGGGACGGGGCCACTCCTCCATCGGTGGGACTGCAGATTATTTTGCATGGATTGTTGAAGAGAAAAGGGAGCTGCATTCGTGAAGGGACCAAAAAACAAACAGCTCATTGCTCGGGTAAGTGCCAATGCGAGCTCCCCGGCTCTCATTGTCATGCTGTACATCGATCCCCCCCCCTCCTATTTTGCTTAGTNATTTTGCTTAGTTATACTGGGTTTGATTCTTATTAGGATTATTTGATGCATCAGCTGTATGCTTCAATTGCTGGAGACTCAGCCTCCCCGGTACGTGTGTGTGTGTGTGTGTGCATGCGCGTGCATGTGGGAAGATGCCCATTCTCTGGATATACACTGACACATTTTTCCAGCTCTCAGTGTGGTGTCTCGTTCTCAGTGTTACCCCAAAGCGTGCCGAGCACACACACACAAATGGTGTTTGCTGCTCCTGCCTTTAGAATCCACTCACACACGCAATTATTGAAGCTGGAAATTAAAGGGGGGCTCTAAAATCACAGTCCTCAGTGGTAGGGTCTACTTCTCTTTATCCTGAGCCTGACACGTTCAGTATTATGTTTTATAGCAAAGCTACATCTAAAGATCAATTCGGCAGTGGTTATTGCATCCAAATTACATGGTTGTCATGGAGATGGTACAGAGAAGCTGAAGTGATATGACTGCATCTGGACTGGAGTGGGGCTTCGCTGCCGAGTGAGATCCTGCCTTGCCTCCTGTGTCTTTTTGTCTCTGCTGGGTTACAGTTTCTTTTAATCTTGAATGAAGCAGTGCCGTATTAGAGGATTTAGAGGTCGTGCTGCTGGGAAGGGTGTGTGTTACCCCCACTCAGCACTGGGTTATTATCATAATTGTTCTATTAACATCTGCGTCTCCCTGAATTTCTTCCACAAGTCTGGGAAGGAGGAAGGCGTGAGAAGGACAGATAGTTTTCTGAACACAGCTAGGGCTGGGAGTACTTTCTGAAAGGATACCTGCCATGCCCACACCTCCCCACTGGCTCACACACCTTGGGGGACAAAAGGGAAAGGATGCTCTGATTTTAGCCATGTTTATCTTCCATTTTGCTGCCTCAACTTTGAGGATTCAAGGAGCCAGTCACCTGCTCCTCACTGTGTCAGGGGAATGGCTATTTTTTTCTTTTTTCTCTCTCTCTTTTTTTTTTTTTTAGTTGTTGTTTTGTTTTGCTATTATATTTGTTTGCTTTGCAACTGGTAATATGAATATGTTGGCTGTTGGGAAAGAAAATCCATAATTTATGAGAATGAAATTTTCCTGCCTAAGGCTAGCTAGAATACAAAGAGTATATCTGTGGGAAGGGCATGTTATATGTTACAGATGTGTATTTCTCTAGCGGCTGGGAGTAAATCACACTATTGTGCTCATCTTCATTATTTTGGGTGTTAGGCTGGCTTTAGTCAATATTTAATCTAAGCTCATTTTGTGCTCACACAATAAACGTGCAATTTGGAGCCTAACTTTACATCTCTAAAATGCTTTGGGAATGCATGTGGCATTGTCTCCATAAATGCAATTTCACCCTTTTCTGTAAGACCAAGCCTATTGTGGGCATGTAATATAGTAAAAGGCACTGGTGGAAGCAAGCCCATCAGAATGGCAGTGTTTCTCTAATTGTATCACTAAACATAAGACAGAATTAATTACTAGGATAAACAGAGCTTTGTAGCTCTTGGATCAGGATAATATTTGCATGGAGTTCCAGGCCTGCACTATAGTAGCTGGCTTTATGGCTTAAATTCCCCCCATGCCAGTAGATAATGTTTTTAGGCAGGAGTGGAGCATATTTTCATTAGGTATTTTTGCATTAAAAATATGTTAAATCCCCATGTCCTTGTCAAATTGTCCACTGCAACTGTTCCAAAGTCTGTGATTCGACTAGGATTTTCCTTAATGTGATTTTTCCCGTACAAGTCCAAGCAAACAATGGATAAAGTCTGAAAGTGGGTGGCCACGTCCAGAGGGGAAGTTGGAGAGATGGCTGATGCACAAAATGGATGGTCCTCATTTTGTGCCTCCTTTCCCCCTAAAAGTTAGGCACAATTGGAGTTGAAGTGGGTAGGTTTCCCTGGAGATCCCCTTGGATGTGTGAGGCTGGAGGCCAAGCAGCTCTGCATTAATACTGAGTTCCCTCCTGTCTCAGCACCCTGTCACTCTTCAACCCACCCTAGGACGTGGCTGAGTTATTCTCTGGGGAAACTGAGGCTTGGCGTGCTCAAGTGACTTTGCCAAGGTGACAGTGGCAGTGTTGGGCAGGGGACAGAGCAGCTCTGCCAGGAAGAACCTCTGTGTGACCACCAGGCCTGTTCAGTGCCCGGATGGTCCTGCTTGCACCGGGGAGGTGGTGATGGGAAGCAGTAACTCCAGTTCACAGAGACCAGGGGGATGGGGTGAGGGTGTGTTTGCTGAGGCCGCTCATGAGAGCTCCACAGAGGGTGGCAAGAGGGAGTCAAGCAGTTTCAGGCTGGTTTCTGAGGCACCCAAGATGTGGGCTTGCTGTTCTGACCTCAGGGTGTCCTCCTCACGTGGCCCGTCACGTGGCTGTTCACATGAAGCACTGACAGGTATCCTGGCTTTCTTGCTGCTCACCCCTCATCTCCCTGCTGAAATACCTTGTCTTGCTGGACGTCAACCTACAGTACCATCTCTTGCTGCTCTCCATCCCATCACCCAACACCTTTCTGTACTCTTCCTCCATGGGTTTTCCCACCAGTGGAGTTCCCTCCATCCAGCAGTGCCACAAGCTTCCATGCCATGGTTTGTATGCTCTGTGCCTGTCCTGAGGCACACAGCGCTGGGTACGTCAGGCCACCATGTCAAAGGGACTGAAGTGAAAAGTCTCCTTTGAAATCTGAAGTTGCCCCATGTGGTGTCTGTGGTTCTGCACAAAGCTGGAGCTGGTTCTTGTTGCCAGAAGGAAATGGAATTCCCTGTTCAACTCAGACATCTGTGCGTGGCCCTGCTGACTCGCACAGGTTGGTGCAGTTGCCAGAAGGATGTTCCCTGGGCTGGGAGGGAGCTGTGGCTACCACCAGCAAAGTGCTGGCTATGGGCAGAGCGATTCCTGCTGAGGGAAAAGCTTCTTTGGAGGTTGGGTGTGAGCAGTCCCTGAAGTGGGTCATCTCCTGGTGGAAGTGGCCACATCCCTTGAGGGTGCTGCTTGCTTTGCTACCTGACAGTCTCTGCTGTGGACACACCTCTTTGTCAGATTTGCTGGGGGTGAAAATATCCTCTTCGCCCTTTTGGCAGGGAAATGCCTTTCCCAGGGATGTGCTGGGACAGGGTCCATGGGAGGCTCAGTGCATCCAGGCTCTCAGGGGCGGGATGGAGGCACAGGAGTGGTACAGGGGTATGTTGTGCACAGGAGGCTCGTGGTATTTCCCTGTGGGGGTTACGGTGTGAGAGGGACGGGGTCAGCTCTGGGCTCACAGGGGAGAGGCTCCTGTCCAACCTGGACAGTAACCAGCTCCCCGTTTGTCCTCACTGCTGTCCCTTTGTGTTCCCGCAGGGGCTCCAGAGATGGCTGAGATGCTCAGGGAGGTCCTTCCCTGCAGCCCATAGCCCAGCCTTCCTGACCCTGGGCAGCACCCAGCTCTGCTCGGGTCCCAGGTAGGGACACGGGTGGTTCCTTTAGAGCAAACATTTCCCATCACTGGCTCAGCCCCAGTGCTCCCTCACTTGCACCAGGCAGGGCCAGAGAGAGTGAGGAGCTGCAGGCAGCCTCAGCAGAGATGCTGCAGCTGAGCCCAAGCCCCTCCTTGAGCTTTCCATGGTTTTTCTGGGCTCTGGGCCTCAGCCTGGCATGGGGCTCATGGTTTGTCACCTACCTCTTCACCCCCACTGCTTACATTTCCCCCACTCCTTCCTCCTCCTCCTTCTCATCACCTCACATATTCCCCTCATGGTTTCTCAGCTCTGTGGTTTTGAAGGGCCTGGCTGTGGCTGTGGGAGAGGCAGGGCTGGCAGGCGGCTCAGGCTGTGTCTGCTGTGGGGTTGTTTGCAGGAACAGTGTGTCCCCACATCCCCATGTCCTGGCTAGGAGCTGTGCTCACACTGGGTGCCAGAAGAGGAGACCACACCTGAAGGGATCTTCCCACCACCCCTCTGAGGGGTGCCACGGGAGCTGGTCAGGGTGTCACCTCTGTGGTGCCACCAGCTTTGCCTCATCTTCTGCTATGTCTTCTTCTTCTCTGAGACGTCCTGGATGGCTCCCAGCAAAGGTGGTGTTGGTGGGATGCCCTGACATTGCTGCTGTGAGACACCGCATCGGGGCTGCAGAAGGCTTCCTTTTAAGCAGGATGAGCCCAGGATTCATCCCAGGATTTTCTGCCTTCCTCTACACCATGGCACATGAACTGGTTCCGAGGATAATATCCCAAAGCCCCAGTCTGGCAAAACCTTTGTGCCCTGGTTTTGTGTCTCCCACTCTCCAGCTCTGACACCTCCACTCTGCAGAGGCCCCCGGTGTCTCTGGGAGCTTTTCCTGTGTTGTGATTGTGGCAGGGACCGTGCTGGGGACAGGGTCACTCTGAGATCTTCTGGATGCAGTGTTTTCTGGGCTGGGGGCTCGCAGCTGGATTTGGTGTCTTGTGCGGTCACTGCCCATCCTTGTCTCCCCTCCAGGCGATACAGCTGAGCTCCTCGTGTCTCTGTGGCCTTTCTGTGGCTCTGGGATGGAGAACTGAATTCCCCCTCAAAAGACAAAACCTAGGAGAGCAAATCGCAGTGATGTCCCCTTTCTGAGGGTTAGAGCACGTGCCTCTGAGCTCTCCTGATCAACATCGAGCAGGAAAACTGACATCAGACCCCAGTGACTGATACGGTTCACCAGCCACACTGAAAAGCCCAGGGAAAATGATGTGAGCTCAGCCTCCTCTCTGGCTTCTCCTCCCCCGTGTGCAGTTGTCTCTCTATTACTTTCTTGATATGGAAAAACAAATTTGACCCAAATATCTTTTTCTTTTAAATCTTTTAAAAATTGTAAGATAGTAGGGAAATGCTGTGATACCAAACTAAATTGAAGTGTTGCAATTTTGTTTTCTGTATTTGCTTACATGCTCCAAAGTCAGGGCATAAAGCTCAGTTCTTGAAACCTTTTTTTTTTTTTAATCCAGCTCTTCAGTGGTTTCAGCACAAGTGCATAACAACTCTAGGTAAGGTTTAGCTGACCTATAATTGCAATTTTCAGCAAGTGAACAATTTTTCCAAAAAATTTCACATGATTTGGGGGAAGAGCCTCATAGAGGTGGAGAGGGAGTTCCCTGTGGTACCTTCCAGCCTTTATCCAACACCTGATCCAGAACTGGGTGATCTGAGCTCAGGGAAACATCCAGGTGCTGCCATATACAGAGCAGGACTGCATCCTCCTCCACAGCAGGGCCTGGGCACGCTCAGAGATCTCTGCCCACGCTGTGCATGGCCACTTCCTGTTGGCTGGTGCTGGACACAGCAGGAGAGGATGCTCCTGGTCTAGTGGAAGGTGACCCTGCTCATGGCAGGGCTTTGGAACGAGATGAGCTTTAAGGTCCCTTCCAACCAAGCCACTTTGGGTTTCTGTGGCACCTTCTCCAGTCCACCCCCAGCCTGTCCCCGCTGCAAGTCCCAAAGCAGCGTCTCCTCACTGCACGTCCTGGCGGTTCAAGGAGGGTTTGGACAGTGCTCTCAGGCACAGGGTGGGATTGTTGGGCTGTCCTGTGCAGGGCCAGGTGTTGGACTCGATGACCCTCGTGAATCCCTTCCAGCTTAGGGTATTCCATGGCAGACGGACCTTGCAGACTTGGGTGAGTGACACGAGGCACTGCTCCCAGCGCTGAGCTCTCCTTGTGTGGGGCTCTGCTCCTTCCCAGATTCTGCATATTTGCCCCTCACAAAGGCACTGGTGCCCAGGCTGTGGGAGTGGATGGAGGTGAACTGGGAGCCTGGAGTTTTGGACACTTCCTAGGAACAAAAGCAAGCAGGCTGTGGATGCAGCCTGCCCAAGCAGGACACAGGCACGGGGGGAACAGAAGGGGTTTCTGGCCAGAAGGGAATACACGATGCAGGGGCATTCTGCTAAATTAAAAATATATATTTGTCTTTGCTGGTACAACAGAAGCTAGGGGAGCAGGCAGGAGGAAAGTGAGAAAGCTTTATTTAATTAGATTATAAGGCCCCAAAGGCTTCAGACTCATAAAAAAAAATGAATTGATTTTTGTAATTGAGGATGGGGTTTCTGCCAAGTGCTGCCTTAATGAGTATTTAGGTTTTGCCTCCTAAGTTAGCAGCACCAGGCAAGGGCAGCTATTCAAGCCACTCCTCACCAGAGTTTTGAGCTTGGAAACAGGAGCTGCCTGCCTGCAGTTGGGAGTGTTAACCTGCCTTTCCAGCAAAGGTCATCATGTGTCCTTTCCAGGCAATTTATCCAGGTCTCTTGGTGTTCTCTCAACATGAAAGCCCTCCCTCTTCCCCAGAACCCAGGAGGCAGCTTTCTCCATGCATGGGTGTGGAAACTGAGGCAGCAGATAATCACGGCGTTGTTTTTCCTCCCAGAAGTAGAGAGAATTAATTTGCTGCAGCAGCTGAGGCCGTTTCCTTTGGTGGCTCCTCCCTAGGGGCTGGTGGGACAGGCGGGTGGCTCTGGGAGCCCATCCTGTGCACTGGGACAGTGCCTGTTCCTGCAGGTGATCCCCAGGGCACAGCACCTGAGCACGGTGGAAGGGTGTTTGGTGCATGCACAGCTGGGACCTGCCTCTGCAGGAGCCACAGGACACCAGGGAGGGCGTTATCCCTCACCCCAAACCATAAGACCGTCTGGAAAGAGCAAGAGATTTTTATCCCAGACTTTTGGAGCTACCTCCTTTCGCCCCTACAGGCTTCCTCCACAGTCTTTTCATTTTTGCGTGCAAGAATGGGGAGAGTTCAGTGTGCAGAGGTGGCTTCAGGATTTCCTGTGTGCCCCTGCTGTGAGAGCTGGGATAAGTCCAAGAGGAGGTGACTCGAAAATGCCTGGCAGGAATGTTGGCCCAGAGCTGCCTGGGGACCAGGAGCAGAGTAACAAGCCCAGGTGAAAGGCAGGAGGTTTGGATGTGCAGCAAGATCACAGCTTGATAGCAACACCTAAAATGCAGATGTGTTACTATTACTGCCATCAGAGCAGGGGAGCAGAAAAGTGGCCACAAAATTCCAGCAGCTCCTGGTAGATGCAGGGAATGATCCTGTAGAAGCCTGTGCTTTATGACCTGGATGTTTCCTGAAAGCAGAAGGGCAGGGAACCCTCTGCTCTCCAGATAACAGCAAACTGCAAGGAGTGCACCTTGGGTCCTTGGGGACCGTGGGGACCCTGTCCCTTTAGTTCTGCACACCACAACAGCCAGAGATTCCCAGTGTCAGACACAGACTGCAGTTTGCACACTGGTCTCAGGCTGCGTCCCCCCCAGCAAAGCCGGCTGCCACTCCTCGTGTGCCACTGTGTCATTGGGTCACCACTGAACCAAGCTGAGCAGCACTCATCTCCTGAACCTATTTCATCTTTACAGCACACTTATTTCTGGCAGGCCCCTCTGGCCTCGCTGTGCTTCAGTGAAGCCTCAGTCCAGCACGTAATTCACCAGTTCCCAAAGTCATTGTCTGATGCCCAAATGTAATGATGTCTAGGGAGCAGGAGAAAAGCCCTGAGAACACCTAAAAAAGTCTGCTGAGAGGGAAAATGACCCTACTGCAGGCTGGCGTAGCAGCTCTGCTGTACCCGTGCCACAAGATCTGATGCAGAGCATCTTGGAGGTCGGAAGAGCCTTTTGGTCCCAGAGCAGGTGTAGTTAAAACACTGTCCTGGTGCAGTTACATCATCCTGATGTGCTTTTTGCTCTTTTTGTAATTCCCCTGAGGAGAAGCAGCATCCTTTTCTCTATAAAGCACCTTGACATCAGTTTAGGAGAGTGCCTGTTAGAGCCCTTCATCAGGGAAACCCCACTCCTCTCACCAGGAGTGAGATGAGCTTATCCAGCACATGCACTGTAGGCAGATCCAGCCTCTGCACAGGAACTGCAAAATGGCTCCACCAGGGTTGCACTTGCACTCTCTGGGCAACTTGCCTGTTTTCAAAACAAGTCAGCTTCAACATTTCGGGCTGCTCAGAGCCGTTCATGCTCAGGGAGGCCAGATCTGGCCGTGTCACAGTAAGATGTTCCTGTGGAAGTGTTTGCAGCCCAAACATGGTTGGGAGGGCTGGGCAGGAGCTTTGTTTTTATAATGTCAGAGCTGGGGCTGCTGTCCCAGGCTGGGGGCAGAGACAGCAGAGTGAATTCTTCTGCTTGTAACAAACTTCTAATGCAGATCGGACACAGCCTTTCTGCTGACTCTGAACCCTGGGGGCTGAGCTCACCTGGAGATGTCTACATTTGGGTGAGCTGAGTCTCACTCAAAGTGCTTTTCCATGTATTCAAGCAAGTTCTGGTATATCCGAGTTCTGAGCAGCATCTCCTGTGCCGTGTTAAAGATAACGACAACTCAACACATCCTAACGGAGCAGCGAAATCCTGCTTTTCATTTTCCTTTAGGGGTTCCATCTTGGTCTTAAGTTCTGAGAATAAATATGCAATTACATTTTCTGCCAGTTCTACACCCTGCTGACTGCAGCCTGGGAGACTGAGCAGACAGCACATCACTACACAGGTGTGATGGACCCACGCAGATGTGCCCCGGGCCATTTTTCCTTGAGTGAAAGATGCTGGAGAAAGGAGAGAGTGGTCATGCTACCTGCAAAACAGGCACCCTTTCCAGAGAACAGAATGAGTGTGACTCCTCCAGCATGGAAGAATGATGAACTGTTGTGCCTCCTTGGTTTTCTACAGCCAAGGTTGTACAAAACCTCCAAGGTTTTCTACAGGCAGTTTTCAGAAGGTCAGCCAGTGATCATCTGTTTGCCTTTGGAAGAGGAAGATTTACTTAGCCCACGCTTCTTTTATAAGAATGTTTTCTGCAGTTTTGAAGCGGAAAGTAGAAATTCTGGGCTAAACCACATTAAAAAGGGCACATTAAAGAGTATTTACTAGGAAAAGGGCTGATGTTCACATCCTAGTCTGAGAGGGGGTGATTTTCCTACAGCACTGTCCTGTCTGTTCCCCTGTAGTGGCTTCCTCTCTCCACTTTGCCTCTCAAATGTCTTGATTTGGTCCTGGTGACGTATTAAAGTCCCTTCACATTAGATGTCACGTTCTCAGGCTGTTCCTTGCAGGTCCTGTGGGCAGACAGCTTTATGCCCAAGTGGAGCTGCTGACTTTAGCGGAATTGCCACGTTTCGTGCCCTGACACCCTCTAATTTCAGGCAGGGAAGTTTCAGCCCTGTTGGCTGTCAGCAAATCTTGGCTGAGTCTGTGTTTTCAAGCCAAATAAGTGCATCTCAGTCTGATTTGGGTGAGGGAGGCTGTTCTTCCTTTCCTTCACCAAGATGAAAATAGAAAGTCCCCACTGGTGTGACAGTTACCCAGCTGTTCCCCTCACAGATGGATGACTTGCCTCAGGTCCAAAGTGGACACTGGTTGATCCCACGTTATGCTTTGCTTGCGGAAATCAGTAGGAGCACTTAGTCCTACCTGGACTCTCCAGCAGCCTTTTCTGGACTCGATGCCTTCTGGGCCTGAACATCTTCAGCAGTCAAGGTCTCTGCTACCTGTCCATGGGTGCCCTGTGCCAATGCTCCTGGTTTGGAGGCCAGCTGGAATTGCAGGGCTGACATGGTGACACTCAGGAGCATCCAGGAGTCTTGCAGCAGTCGTTTCTCTCGAGTCTTGAGGATGTGGGGATCACCATGATGTGCACAGAGCCGTGCTGGCAAGCAGAAATCATGCTTAACTGGTGGGCAGGGAGAGCCCTTTGGAGAGCAGGGCTGAGTCTCTGCTGGGCAAAACAAGGGCCATTCCCCTCTGCCAGGGGAGCCTCCTCACAGAGACTGAAGTTATTCCTCTTTACCTGGAGATGGTCCAGGGTGGAAAGGCAGACCTTCTGAGATGTCTGTAGATGTATATAGTGACATCCACAATGCTCGCTCTTCTCTCTGTCAAATGAGGATCCCCTCCTTCATCCTCCAGCTCCCAGAGTGGCTGTCTCACTCACACTGATGCCATCAGGTTGTTGCTGGTGGTTCCCTGTGGATGAAGGAGTGCTATGTGGAGAGAATGGGAGATTTCACACTCTCACTGACAAGTGAGGAGTTATCTGGTGTTGGAGGTTGCTGCATGTCAGCTTTGGACACCATCAGCTGGCTCCAAACCAGCTGTCTCTGATGTCAGCACCCACAGAAGTCTGTTTGCTGTCTTCCCCCTCTCCTGACAGCTTCGGGGAATGTTTAGGAAGACCTTGCTCCCTGCTCTCCAGGTCACACTGAGCTCCCAAGGAGCCCAAAGCCAGTGCCCAGCCATCTCTGCACATTCTGGGCATCTGGACTCATGGTCCCCACATCCCTTGGGCTGGAGGCCATCTGTCTGCACACAGCTTGTGTACCAGCTTCTGTGGACAGAGCATCGCCATAGAAGTCTGATGTCTCAGTAGTCCTCATCCCTGAGGTTTAGGGATGTGTTGGAGTGTGGAGGGAAATTTGCCTCCCTTCCAAAACTCCATTTCATTCTGCAGGACTGGTCTCCATCCCTCTGGATGTTTCTCCCAGGGGACAACCAGGATGGGCTTGCCTGCTGCCTCCTGAAATCTTGCAGCGAGGCGTTGCATAGGTTTAGAGTAGACAGACAGCATGGCAGGAATTTCCTTTTCTGGGGTCTGAGTCAGCTGCCAGCCCTGTTTTATTATTTTGGGTGCTGGGAGAATGTGGGGAAGGAGGATCAAGCAAAGGGAGGGAAAGAGAGGGGAAGAAGCTGTTTCCATTTATGGATTATGAGAAGCAGTTGCAACTCTTGTGGATTTTTATGGAAGGTAAGCCTGGCTGTGGGGAAAGCTGGGTTTTAATGAATTCAATTACGATGCTGCACAGAACTGAGTGAAAGGCCCCATAAACAGCCTGGGTTTATTAAAAAAACCAACCCCTACAGACAATCAGACTATAAACTCCCCCTCCAGAGAAGGCGAGCACCAGAGCACACAGGCACAGGTGAGGATGGAGCCAGCTCTGACCCGAGCCTAAAACCCCTGAAACTCCTGTCTTGAGCTGGACTCAACCCAGCATGGACTGATTACAAGCTGTTTGTTCTGCACTCAGGCAAGGCTGGAGCCACTGGGACTCACCTGTTACCCAGAACAGACATCCTGCTCTCAAGCTCTTCTCTGAGCTCTGGGAGCTGCCTGAAGGTGGGGTGCCAGGGCACAGAAAGCCTCTGCTGCTTTTCTCCACCTTTTCTCCCATGCTGGGAAAGAGCTGGCGGGGATCCTTTGGTGTCCCTGTGATCCCTTTACAGCTGCAGGCTTGAGATCTGTGCTGTGGGCCCATGGCCTTGGGCTCCTGCAGCAAACAACCACCTTGGCCAGACCCACCTAATGGGCAGCATTGTCTTGGAGAGGCAGGAACAACAGCCCTGAAGGAGCTGCCCTTCTCCT
>VYZQ01060752.1:0-19227 GCA_013400655.1 Mystacornis crossleyi
ATCCCACTGCCGGCCCCACTCTGATCAGGGTCCAGCCCCACTCTGTGCGGGGTCCAGCCCAGGCAAATCCCACTGCCAGCCCCACTCTGTGCAGGTTTCCAGCACTGCACTCATCCTGCCCTGCACAGGGCCACAGGCACTTGGAAATTAAATTCTCTGACCCAGATTAAGGTAAATTTGAAAACTGGGATTCCCACAACACCAAAGCACATGGTTTAGCCGTCCCCAGTCTCCAAACAAACATAAACCCTGAGGTGAAATAAATGCACCAAGGGAGGATTCTCGAAGGGAAGCAGGTTCAGCACTGCTCAGGGTACACGGCCAGATGCACCAGTCACGTTCAGTGGGTGTACCTTGGCCATTCAGGTGCAGAACACAGCCCAGGTGGGTTCACTTGGGGTCAAGTGGAAAGACTGGACTCACGCTTTAGATTAGTGGAAAAGTATGTGAGATCTACATTGACTCCGGAAAGAATGAATTTATGAATCTGTCTCAAAATCCCCCCCATTAATCTGCCACGTAGCAGCTTTTGTGTCATAGATATTCTTCAAGGCGGTTTCTTTGTTGGCCATGTACTGTGTTTCTCAAAATAGCCTTTGGAAAATCAAAGTGGTTTTATGTTTTCATATGAGCCACAGTGAAATTTGCTGCTATTTGTTTTCCTGTGGTCGCTGACACCTGAAGGTTAACGTCACCAAATTTTGTCACTCAGCTTATTGACAGGTCTGGCATGACAGAATTAAAAGCTTGGATGATTCACTGATGTTTAACATTATCAGAAGCAGCCCTGTGTAATAATAGGAGGGAGCACTTTTTATTCCCATAACCATGACCATGACAACTGCCTGTAGGGTGAAGCTGAAGGGAGAATATGAATGAAGATTTTCAAAGATATTTTTATACAAAAAAAACCGTTTGTGTCTTGAAAGCGTAAGGTATGTCAAATGACACAGGAAGTGGTGTCTAAAGATTTTTAGCTTTTTATATCTTTTTCATAGATTTGTAACTTTGGAGACTGTTCATACATGGCTGGAACTTGTAGCACTTTTCCCACCCTCTCCCGCAGTTTAACAAACCCTTACTAATCCATCCTTGGAATTCTGGTTAGCCTTGCCCTCAGCCTAGCAAGGACACTTTGTTTGGCACCATACATGGTAGACACAATAAAGTGTAGGGCTAAAACATCAGGGGCAGGGCTCCAGTGGGAGCCCAGGGGGAAATTGCCTAAACAACTGCTCTTCTAACTGGACGATATTTGGGAGATAAACTAATCAACTGATCTTCTAAAAATTGCAGAAATACTGTACCACGTGTGTGTATATCGCCGTATTGTGCACCGTGAAGGCTTTCAGTTAGAGACCTGCTTCTGTATTATCATTTTAACACTTTGGAAAGGGTTTGTGTTTTATTCCAGGCAACAGAAGCACTTCTCAAACCTCACTGTACCTAGTGCTGGCTTCCACCGGGCTCCAAAAACTAAATTGACGTTTTCAGACCAAACTGCACCAATATTCCGAGCACTGCTATCAGTGGGCTCTCTGGCTTCCACAAGAGTTGTTTATGGGGGGGTTGGTAGGACAGGCCCGGGAATCACCAGAGAGTGATTTCCTCCAGAAGTGAAGACAAACTTTAATGCAGTGCTCAGCAGCACAGCTTCACCTGCGTGAGTGGAAGATGCAGAGTGTTCACGGGATCCAAATCCAGCAGCACCCACCACCCGCGCCCAAACAGCAGCACCACCGTGGGGTTTGCCACTCCCAGCTGATAACACACTTAATAAACACGTGACTTACATCAGAGAACAATGAACCTCTGGTGTTGTGCTAATTAAAAAGCCAGTATTACATTACTTCCTCAAGGGCCCATTTTATCATTTTTAGGATTATAGCACACTGATTAATTTATACAAGTTTTTAAACCCCTAGTATTTAATGAAGTCTAGGAACTTGGGAACATGTGCATAATTCGGATTTGTATAATTTTATTACATGGGAGAAAAGTTAAAGTGGTCATGTGCTACTTCATGTAGAAAAGTGTCTGAGCTCACCAGTTCAACCATCATCCTATTAACCATTTGCAACAAAAACATTTGAGCCTAAATTAATTGTGGGGTTATTAGATTATGTTTCAGCTTGCTAAGGATTCCAACAAGCATTGCTTGTCTTATGTGCTTGTCAGCTGCCTTTTAATTAGCTGCTGTGGAACAACTGAGCACAGTGGGAAACTAATATCTGCTCAAGTTATCTTCCATAGCATTTAGAGTGCCTTGGAAACGACGTTGTCATTATCCTGCACAGCCTCAGAGTTCCCCATTCCGGGAGTTAAAGATGCCTGGCTGCAAGGAGAGGTTCAAAAATGCCTGGCAAATAAACACTACAGCAAAATAAAGAGTTGAGGAGAAAATATCCCGCAAAGATGAAATGCTGAATTGTGTTTTAGGGATGTCTGGTTCATTTTTACAGCCTCAAAAATTTTACAGCCTTAGACCCACCCACAAATTATAGGCTTAAAAACAAAAGAATTTTCTTTTAAGTCTTCTGCACACAATGCAAATATCTCAAAAGCTACTGTTTCAGGGAATGTAATCCTGAGTCTAAACCCCAGCCTTCTTATGCTTCACAGGGGGAAACAAAACAAACAAACAAAAAAACCCAAAAGGAAACACAGGCACTGAATTTTGAAGTTGTGTGTAACCAGACCTTATTGTAAGCCAGGGGAAGACCCAACGCTGGGCATTAATCAAAAGAAACAGAACATTTCTGGATGCTCAGAGCTTGTTTCCTGGTCAAGTGATGGCTAAAGAGAAACATCCCTGAACCCCCAGCTCTCTGCACAGTGTAGATTCAAAGGAAAGAGATGGATTATTCAGAGCACTGAAGATTATTACAGAGGTGGAGGCACAGTTCTGCCAGACTCTGGAGTCTTTTCACTTGGGGTGCTCCAACTTCTGAGGCCAAAAAAAAAACCCAGGAAAAAAAGGAGTAAACATGCACAGTCACAAGCTGAGCCTGACCAGTGAATCTGCTTAAAGACAAGATTTATGAACAATCCCTTAATGTCATACTGCACAAAACATTTCCTTTTTTTATCTTGTCATCTCTTGGTTTTACAGATCAGCCTTTTCAATTTTCTCTTTTCTCTTTAATTTGGATTTACTAGATTAAGATGATAATAAGGGATTTAAAAAATGACACATGCATGTTGGTTAAGTAACAATTAGAATTGATAAACACGTTGGTCTGTACTCTGAGAGTTTGGGATTTTTCCACTTTTCTCTGGCAGCACTCAACCCTCCCTTCCCAGGGCTGTAACCACCCAAACACGGCATTGCCCGGGTCGGTGCTGGCAAAGACATTTGCTGCTGCATTTCTGTTTTCCAACAAGGGAGGCAGCAGGATAGAAACCTCTCCTTACCCCTTGCACAGACCCAGCTCCACAGGGTTGTTACTCAGGAGAGCACCTGCAGGGAGGCAGGAACAGCTTCTGTGTTGCTAAAGGGGGTAAGGCGTCACTACCGGGTGACAAAGGCTGCTCCAAAACCTAATAACTAATTTGAGTTAACAGAATATTTGTCTTTGTTTCTTCCTACTTTAGAAAGATCTAACACCAACAGCAATACTAAAAATTAGACTGTGGTGCTAAAAAGTACTCAGCCATAAAATACTTATCACCTCTTCCAGAGGAAACACCTTGAGATGATGAAATATCTGGGGTTATTCCCATGCCCAGTGCAGTGCTGGGCAGGGAGTTGATCTCCCAGCAGGGAGAGGTGTCTCTGGGAAGGCAGTGGGAAGAAAAGGCCCTTTTTTATTTCAGCTCCCCACAGTTACATTCATTTTCTAAATGTTTTTGAAACTTGCACTGGACTGTCACGTTTCCACCTCATTGCAGACGGTGACTGGGAGTATGAGCACGAGCCATGGTTTTGGTTGACAGTGGGTCATGTTTTTCATTTGCTCAGTGTAGAGACAATGATATTTTTGGGCTCCGTGTCTTGAGGAGCTTAGACACAGCACATAGAACAAGGCTTCCCTGGAACAGCTTTTAATTGCTTTTTGGTCCTTTAAACTCGCAACATCCATAGGGTAAAAATTAAATCCTCTCTACGTTTTCCTCTTATTCTGCATTTTCTAATGCAAAGTTAAACGAAAACAATTATTTTTCAAAATAATTCTTTGAAAGAGAGAATAAGCAGAAATGATACCTGAACAATGAAATAAAAACTGTCATCAACAACTCACACTCACAGGAAGAAATCTCCTGACAGGAGGGGGCAGCCGGGGGGGGCGGGCTCTGCTCCCAGGGAACAGGGACAGGAGCAGAGGGAACGGCCTCAGGCTGGGCCAGGGGAGGCTCAGGTTGGACATCAGCAGGAATTTCCCCATGGAAAGGGTGCTCAGGCCTTGGCAGAGGCTGCCCAGGGAGGTTTGGAGTGCCCATCCCTGGAGGTGTCCCAGGAAGGCCTGGAGGTGGCACTCAGAGCTCTGGGCTGGGGACAAAGTGGTGACTGGGCACAGCTGGGACTCGATGGGCTGGGAGGGCTTTTCCAGCCTCAGTCATTCTGTGATTCTATTTCTGGGGTGCAATTCAGCAAATCAAATAATTGTATCTCCTTGTGGACTGCACCAGCTCTCTCAGATTAAAAGATTATTCAGCATCACTTTTTAAGTTCCCATTAAAAAAATCCAGAGATGCTTTTGTAGTGCTGCCTCCGCGGCACTTTGAGCATCCCCAGGACTCCCTGTGCTCACTAATTACCCACCCTTTTGCTGCTCCTTTCTGTCCAGCCACTCCCAGCTCACCCCAGATGCTCAGCACAGCCTCTGCTTCCCTCGGGGCTGTGCAAGGCTCCCTCACTGTGGGATCCTGTAGGGAGTGGCATCGTTCCAAGCCCACCCTGCAGCAACGGAATCCCTCATCCCACATGGATCGGCCGGGCCCAGGTAACCCCTCCCCTGAGCACAGGGGATGTTACAGTGGCTGACAGGGTCTTGGCTTTAGTGTTCCCTGGGTTAAAACTCCATTTCAAGGGCAGTGACAGCGGCTCTGATGTCAGCCAGCACTGCCCGGACACTCCCTGTCACAAGACTCTGTCTTGGTTGCTTATAGGTTTCTCCATTTTAATTGCTCTGACTGACATTTTCCATTCCAGGCTGATGTCTGCCTCGGGCTCCTCCTAAATTTCAGCAAAAATTATTCAGCGTTTTTTAGAGAGCAGTTTACATGGAAAATGCACTGTTCTTACCATGGTAAATTTTGCTGTTTTATTGAGATTCTGGTACCCTCTGCTTTAGTGGCCTGGTGTTTTACGTAAGTTAATTTTTGGGGGAGCTGGAAATGTTACCCAAATGTAGACAACTTTGGAGTTTGTGGAGAATCACAGATTAGATGCTTCAAGGAGAGGGAATTGCTAATGCTGCAAATTGAAACATTCAGGAGTCAGGAGTGGCAGAACTAAGGATAAGCAGCAGCTTTCCCCCACACATAGACATTGTGATTACACATCATCCAGCCTTGTATTTCATAATTCAGAAGCCCGGGTGTCTGAATTAAGGTTGCATATCTTGCATCTCCCAAGTTCCCAGGCTTTTGCGTTAGTTGTTTTTTGGCAAACTACCTCACTCTTTTAAACACTGGTTGATTTTGTTTTGTAGTTTGCAATAAAAATAGAGCCGAATGCCACATTTACTTACTTCAAAACAAAAATCTAGGATTCTCTACCTAAACTCTGTTGAAAACACATAAAGGTTTCCTGCTAAAAAAAAACCCTAAAGCAGACGCTTGATCAAACAAGGTATTGTTGGGGTGGATTGCCTGGGAGGGCTTGTACAGCTGAGTTTAGTAACATCAGGGATCCTGTCTGAGAGCTGTGTTCAGCAGGAGGATCTCTAAATGATTTATGAACAGCTGAATCAATAAGCAAGCACTGGTGTTGAAAATGTCTTTTTATGTGAGGTATCCCAGTCTGCTTTTACAGAGTCTGCCTGGAGTCCAAAATAAGGAAACAGGTTGAAGATTAACATCTCAAAAGGATCTGGAGGAGTAGGATTTCCTAAGGAAACCTTTCCTAGTCATTTAACCACTATTGCCCCTCAGACAAAGGTTCTGTTGCAAGAAAATTGAAGTGTCATGATAAAGCCATGGAATTTCAGCAGCTCTGGAATGCAGGAGTTTCCAGTGTGCAGCTGAGAAGAGCTGATTATGCTGGCACAGACACAATCATGGAATCTCACCATGGTTTGGGTTGGGAAGGACCTTAAATCCCATCCAGTGCCACCCCTGCCATGGGCAGGGACACTTCCCACTGTCCCAGGCTGCTCCAAGCCCCAGTGTCCAACCTGGCCTTGGGCACTGCCAGGGATCCAGGGGCAGCCACAGCTGCTCTGGGCACCCTGTGCCAGGGCCTGCCCACCCTCCCAGGGAACAATTCCTGCCCAATATCTAACCTGAAGTTCCCCTCTTTAACCCAGATGCAAACAGGGTTATTGTCAAGAGGAAACGCCAGCATTTTGAAATGCTGAGAATTTGCATCATGCACCACTTTTTGCTTAGATTCTGGATAAAGAATGTCCAACAAAAACCCAACTAAAAATATTAGAATGCCAAGAAAACTTCCTTTGCTGTTTCCCAGTTAGAAATGCCACAGATGCTGGCACGGAATTGCAGGGGTCCTTTGGCTGTCCTGGAGATACAGGAGCGAGCTGAGAATGTTGTCCCCAGAGCCAAGGGCTCCCCATGCATGGAGTGGTGCAACAAGCTCTGAGCAAATTAGTGGAAATCCAAGACTTTGGGGCTTGTTGGTGAAGAGAAGAAATGTGATGTTTCTAACTTCAGTTAGGGTCGAAGAGCTTCTGGGTTCACGTTCACAAACATGAAGAAAAGGTTCTTCAGCTTGCAAGACTGGTAATGTAAAACTGGAGTCAAATTCCCAGGCTGCTGGGCTGCCACCTTGAGGACTAAGAGCCTCTGGCAACCATTATCACAATTTTATCCCTTAGCTGTAAGTTCTGAGAAAGGGAGCAGCAAGATCTACCAGTGCACACCTCTATCCAGAGCAACCAAAAGCAGAAACCCGGAGTCTTGATGTTCTGCTAAGAACACACATAAAACTTACTACCAGAAGTTGTATCACTCCACCATCAAGAGTGACAGAATAGCAGCCTCACAGAACTAGCAGATCTGTCATATATTCATGGGTTTAACCAACACACTGTGACAGACATCCTCCGAACCATTTTATGAGGAAAAACTCGCCGAGTGAAAATGCCTGACCCCACCATGATAATTCTGTTCAAAGGCACAAGAAGTGCCAGGTATGGGAATGGACTGAACCTTGCTGACTATCAGCTTCACAGATTAAAGATTTCCTCTGAATTTTTTTTTAAGGGGGAGATAACACCAGACATCTGGCTGAATTTTAACATTTCTTAGGAGCGACTTGACAAGACAACAGATCCACAGTTAATGAATTCAAAGCTCCATGAATATAGAACAGCTCCAGCTCTGCGAGGATGAGCGTTACCTCCCGAGAGCTCAGCCACAGAGAAGGGATGCTTTATTTTGTCAGGAAGGCTACCCAGCTATGCCACTAGAAAGAATCAGCTGATTTCCTCTGGGATCACCACTGGTTCAGAAAAGCTCTGTCTAGTTAGGATAAAACACACCAAAAACATAAGCAAGTAACATAAGGCTGATTATCTTCCCTTTCATTGAAGTTTCCAATTCCTCATGACATGTCAGTGATGGATGCAGAGTTTTGAAAAGACCCTGTGGCAAGAATGAAAGCACTCGGAGGATAAGAGAAAAGGAAAAACTCATTATAGCTTGCAGAGGGAAAAAAGCTGGCATACAAAGGAGGGTCTTGGACTCGATGTCTGATCAAACAACTCCAAATGGCAGGTGGATCACTGAAAACAGGAGTTCTGTGCTGCCAGCAAGTGCTTTTGCACTAGGACCTGGAAACAACAGAAATAAACCAGGAGAGCTCAAAATGTCATGGATAACGCAGACACATGTTGTAACTAGGCCGCACGAGCCCCACAAAACGTTACCATAAATATTCCCTCTGCTACCTAAAGCCGTTTGCTGTGGCCACACTGACCCACCTTGCCACGAGCATTCCACAGGCTGGCACAAATATTTGTAGGAAGCAATTCAGAGCCATGGAAACACAACTCCATCTGCCTGGGTGTGTTCCCTGTGCTGTCCAGAGCCAGACACGGTAAAGCACCAGTGCCACCATGCCCAGTGTGGCACAGACTCCTCCTGGGCCTCTGCCACCGGCACGCAGGGCACAGCCCAACGCTGTTGGTGCTCAGGCAAGTGCCAGAGCCTACTGGGGCACTGCTATCCCCAAATATCCCTGAAAAACTAACTTGGAACGAGTGCCGCAAATGAATGGATGCGGCAAGCGGTGATTTGGGTGATTTCGTGACAAAAATGACAATACTGTTCATAGCTGGCAGAGTTAAAGGCACCGGGTAGAGCAGCATTCTCCACCCCTCCATTCGGAACAGGGAAAATGGGAAGGGGAGCACCTGGAATGCTACTAAATGTGCTCCCTTCAGCTGTGAAAGCAGGGACCTGCACCCTGCCCTGCCTATTCTGGGCAGCAATGGGTTACCCAGGGAGCGAAGGGAGAACCCGACAGAGATGTCCTGTCCCCAAAGGTTTAAGCTACTCTGTGTGCACACATCCCTTCACAATGAAAAAAATAAAGCAGGAGCTGTCAACAAGATTATTTTAGAGGAAATCAGATAGCAAAGCATGAGTAATTACTTCACTAAATCAAGTAATCTCTTTAATCTTGAAAGGAAATTTCAAACCTGCCTTTCAGCAAGCTTTATTTCCGATTCCATACTCAATTTAGGTGTAAAAAGTGTTGGGTTTTATTTTTAAGAAATGCATAGAGGGACTGAACTCTGAAGACCGTGTCTTCTTGGGTGTGAAGAAATTATTTAAGACAAATTATAGTGCTGTCACACTCATACCTCATAGTTTAAAATAAATCTTGTCATCTAATTATACAAGAGCTTGAGTTTGTTTAACAAATTTCTCCGAGGTATTTGTGTGGCACTCCATCTCCCTTCGCCTCTGATTACAGCCTATCATTTCAGTCTTTGCCTTCTGCAGCTCCCCGTGTCTCACGGTGCTGTTTAACAGGTTGCATTTATCACATCTCCTCAGCTGGGCTGAAGCTGATAAAACCGTGGAGTCTCAGCACAGTTCTTGGCAAATCACAATAAAAGAATTATTTAAAAACAAAGGCACCCCAAAGTGGGATTTCTGTTCCCACACTAACAACTTTCACAGCGGGAAACTGGGGCTCTGAAAACAGTTTTGATGTCCCGCCCACAGGTCTACTGAGAAAATTAAGGGAAAAGGAAAATTCCCCTTGTGTTTTAATTCTCATGTGATGTTATCAACGTGTCAGGGCACACTTGACTAGATCATGATAATTATTTTTTTAAAATGTAGTCTGCAAAAGACTCTGTCTCTTCCCTTCTTGCTTGTCAATGGAGTCAGATAAATTGCAAATTGTTCAAAAGAGTTCTCGCTGAGGCAAAAGAGGGGCAAGGAACAGTCATCAGATAAAAATTACGTTAAGCACAGCTCCCTAGGAAGTGCTTAACCAACTTATTGTTAGAATATTGCAGGGACTTCACTGATCAAAACATTAAAGACAAAATTAAAAATACGACCCCCAGCCTGCAGAGGGAATGTGAAGCCTCAGGAGGCTGGCAAGCTCCGAGCGACTAGGCCTGACTTTGAAAGATGACATCTCACAGATGTTTCACTGTAAGCCAAGAACAACATTTGTGGCTTAACCACCTGCTGACCATAATCTGGTTTCTTGGTGCCTCGCGACTGCATGTGTGAGCATCTGATCACACACCCGGAGCTGGGAGGCTGCAGAGGCTGCTGGAAACAGGTCCAGGTACTGATAATTCAGGTCATTTCCAGTTCTCTGAGCAATCTCGGGAGATCCAGCCCTTCCCACTGGTCGTCCGGGAGATGCTGTGCTGTAGCTTGGCTCCTGTGCTCACTCACTGGTCACCTTGCCTTTGTTTTAAGCTGTGGCTGACATTAACAAGCCACTAAATTCAATTTTGATGCAGCTTTGAGGCCTCCCCTCAAAACTTGAATGCCAATGTGCCCATTTCATTAAGCAATTAGGAATATTTTAGCTCATATGGAGGGGAACAGCAATTTTTAAAAGGCAATTATATTTCCCTAATTTTTTTCCTCAGTATTTCTGACTGCTCCTTTTCCCTCCAGTGGAAGAACTGCAGCTGCTTCATCACTTCCTTCAGACAGCTGTGACACATTTCTATTCTTGGGGGTGTCCTGCAGGTACCTCGCTCGTGATACCTTGCCTGACTGCATTCAAGGGTATCACTGCTGAATTCTGTAGTTCGCTTCATCGGGAATAAACTGAACTCTAGTTTTCGTTCTGTGCTATGGGGTCTCCAATACTGAAACCTAAATCAAAACTTGAAAAAGAAGGGGGGCTATCACAGCCCCACCTTTTTAGTTTACAATTTATTATTTCCATTAAAAATATTCCGATTTTGATGCATATATTCATCCTTTCTATTATACAGGATCTAATGCAAGATCTTTTAAAACACTGCATTTATTCCAACACTACCCCAGAGTCAGAAGTAACTGTGAACTTTACTTATGACAGTAATTATTAGAATCAGTTCTTAGCATCAAAAAAAACTAACTCAAATTCACAAGCGGCAAGCCTTACCCTACTATTTCAGAAATTTTGTGGAGAAAAAAAAAAAAAAACTGGGAAAAAATCTGTGTTTTTTCAATGATCAATCATTCCTCAGTAAATTTCTTTAGCTTTTGAAAAAGAATTTCCACCGAGGTCCATCTCCATCTTCGGAAGGAGTGAAAGCCCTTTCAGAACAAGAAATATTTGCCTTTCCCCTTTCTGCTCCCTGCCCCTCCAAGAGACACTCTTGTTGTTGGCAGAGATGAAAGAAGCTATTTGCTTGTGACAAGAACAAGAAAATCTTACTGATGAAAAGAGAGGCAGCTTTTCTGTTTGTTTCTCGATTAAATCAATAAAACCCAAAATATGCCAGTCTCACTTTCCATTTTGAAATGCATCGGAGAGCCCCAGGGCAGAGTGCTATTCCTTCATTATTCTCTCTACTAGTCTTCAAATAATGCTATTTGGGATCAATGATCACCTCAGACATGCTAATATAAGCCCAATTTGTTTCCATAATAATTGGCATGCTGTTATTTAGTGCATTAGGAATGGCTGTATAAATTAATCACAGATTCCTACGGTGGCTATGTGCACTGCAATTTGTCTTTACAGAGTTACTACTGTCAGATCAAGTTTTTATCTAGTCTTAATTTTAAGCATTTAATTACATTAGTATTCACACTATAAAATATACAAAGAGGTCTCAATTATCATTGCCCTTCATGAAATGAATTAATTTAAGTCATAAACCCACTCTCCTGTAGAAAAGAACGTTCGAGGAATCACTGTTTAGCTCATGGACTACCTGGTGTTTTCTTCCTGTCTAAATGAAATATCCTCACTGTACTCTTACTGCAGTGCACAGAATGTCCATTTATCATTGTGCTTTTCATCAGCTTTTGAGTCAGAGGAGTGACCCTTCATCTGCTCCTTCATTTAAATGTCACTGGAGCTTTTGGGGGGATTCTGCCCCATCGGTAACAGTACGTATCCTGAAAATCAAACCTGTAAAAACAACTCTGGCCTTCACGTTTTGCTGAATTACCCTTTAAAAGGAACCTTTTCTCAAATTATTGCCCTCTGTGTTTCAACACATTTCACTTCCAGAAGCTGTACCCATGATGGAAAAAAAAAGGATGCTCGTTCTGCATCAGCCCAGGCTGAGGAGATGTAGAATTTTCGAAGGGGGCTGATGAATTATGTCTAAGTTGAGGAGGGAATAAAAATAAACTTCCTTGCCTTGTGTGAGAAAGCAGAAGGGAAGAGTTTCTAATGGTAAGAGGGAAAGTGGTGCAGGACCAAACAGAACTGTTGGAATGTGTGCGGGAGGGGATCAGGGACTGCAAAGAGAGGCCAGAACCTGGAGCTGGCAGGATGGCAGCAGAGCCTCACGCCCTGGCAGGGAAGCCAAGAAACAATATTGGCAGAGAGGGGGTGAGAAAGGAAAGAGGATAGAAACGGATTAATAACTCAAAGCTGGTTTACAGTGGCTTAGTCCCCATGCTCAACACACAGATAGAAACTGAACACGGGTGGCTCAAACGAGATCCCTGTGCCAGGCACAGGCAGCACTTGTCAGGTAGCACAGGATTGGGCAATTCCCTCTACCTCGAGCAGCTCAGAGAGGGGATTATCCAGGGAATGGACAGGTTTGGTCACCAGCAGACTCTGCCGCAGACACCCAGCTCGTCCTCCTGCAAGGAGAGCAAAACCATCACCACGCAGCTGGGAACCCACTGTGGATGGTGTTCCACGAGTGAGAGGGCTCCGAGCCTCATGTGAGGAGCGTGGCAGCTTTTCTCCTGGGCTGATGTCAGAAAACCACGTTCAACAAACCCTCTGCTCACCACAGCCGAGAGGTTTTCTCTTAGCACCATGTGGTTTGTTGTAGTGCATGAAGTTATTCGTTTGTACTGCACGGGACATTGTTATCTCTGTACTGACACTGCACTCCTGTAAGAATCCTGACCCTAAAGTGGCCTCATCCCCTGTCCCCTCACGTAAGCCGAGCTGGCCCCCTTTTCCCCTCCCTTCGGGCCCCTGGAGATTCAAAGGCACACCCAAAAGACTCTCTCTCTCTCTCTTTCTTCCTGGCCACTTTCCAATAAACATCTTCAGGACCAGCCCAAAGAGAGGGCACCCTCCAGCCTTTTGCCTTCTTGTTCTCGTCCACCTGCTCCTCTGGGGTCCTGAGCAAGCAGCATTAAGAGCCCCAGGGACCAGGGACTGGGACAGTGGTTAATCCAGGTGTCTCCACACGAAATGTATCCAAGAGAAACTTCCACTGCTGTCCACACAGAGAACACCCTATTTTAAAACACACACATCCCATTTCTTATAAAACCCCTCGAGGCAGCTGTTTTGCCTCGACCTGAGTTTGCCTGGCATTGAGCTGAAGTTACACCTGTCTTCTGTAGTCCATGAAGAGAGAATGATGTGAACCTGATTCATACTTCTCTAAGCCAGCTTCATATTCTGCTGGCAAAAAGGTTCACTCACTCTCTGGTGACGACTGGAGATGCATAAGAAAACAAGAATCCTGCAGGTGTCCCAAGTGATAACAATCGCCAACCCCAGCACCAAAATCACTTGAAAGTTTCAGAGGTAGTTGCTGAATTGCTACAGAAGTCATTATAATCACAGCTTTCCTGTTAGCTTTCCAGAATTTTCAACCTAAGCAAAGAAGAAATTCAAGGAAAAATAACAAAACAAGCTCACAAATAATGCAGCTGAGAAGTATGTCCCAAATTATCTAATTTTTTTAACTGTGCTAAGTTGTTTCCTCATTTCCCATTGTTCACATGCCCTAGCCAGCCATAAGAATGATACAAAAAGAAAGTATCTTCTAGCTATAAAATCCTTCCACAGTTAAGTTCTGAAAAGAAAATATGTATACTAATTATCTCATCATTAAGTTACTAATTCTATTGAAAAAAACTGCAACACATTGATTTTCCTTTTTTTCTTTGCCCTTCGGGAAAAAGTTTGTATATAATTATCAGTTTCCCTAACTCTTTACTTGCCCTTTTGTTTTCATAATGAAAGAAACTCATCTGTCTGCAAAATTGTATCGCAATGAGACAGGCTGGAGGAAATCTGAAACCCAGCAATGGTTCAGGGCTCTGGAGAAAACAAGCAATATCCATCCCTAACCTCCTCCTGACCTATCCCTGGCCTTAGACAAACAAGTTAAATATTCAATTAGTAGAAAAGAAATTAGTGTGCTGTTTATTAATTCGGAGGAGGAAGTGCAATGCTGTGCATATTAATTGACCTAATGTGCCACGCAGCCTCTGAACTCCTCCTGGGTAAATCCCATCCTGTCCCAGACACTCAGCCCTGAGAGGCAACTTGGTGGCAAAATGTCTTGCACACAGGTCTGTGCACATTTGCATTGCATGGAGGAAATGTGGAATTAATGATTTCTCTCTTTCAGTATGTCCTGAACCCTGATTGTTTATCATAGACTGAACTCCCCAACTCCTTGTTTTCCGTGCTCTCTTCCCATTCTCCCTCACTCCCCGCTCTTTGCTTTGATCTTTAACTTCCACCTCTCTTCTGGTTCACACCTGTGTTCACAACCTCTCCATTCCAACCCCATTCCAGCAAAACCTCTCGGGCCCCCTGCCCACGGAGCTCCCGTGGCTCTGCGCTGCCCTCGGTGCTCCAGCTTGGGATAAACTCCACCAGAGCTGCTCCTGTCCCAGCTCTGCATCCCTTGGGACGGGCTGGTGTCCCCGAGGGGTGGCACAGAAGGGTGGGAGCAGGGGAACTTGGTGGCTGGGACACCCGGGATCAGAGCAGTGTGGTTTGAGGCACAGCTGGCACCACACCAGCCCTGGAATTCCTGGCTGTTCCTGATTCCCTGGCCTGATCCTCACCGGAGCGTGGGGCAGAGCACATCCAGCAGCAGTTTGTGATGGAGCCAGCCTGGGGCAGAGGGCAGTGGGATACAGAGCTGCTGGCAGAGGAACCTCTGCAAAGGGGTTGGGAAGGACCTTGGGAAGTTCAAAGTTCGCCCCCTCTTCCTCTCCACTGCAAGACTGGAAAGATAATCTCAGTGCATTCTGTAAAAAAGAAAAAAAAAAAAAAAAACACCAACAAAACCCTACACACAAATTTTCACTCCAAAGAACAGAACAAACTAAAACTTTGGTAACTGCCATGTAAGTCCCTTGGCATTCTAGCAGCAGAGTTTCGGGACTGCTCAATAAAATATGGATATTCCTGATTTGTTATTCGATTGTCTGACCTTGAGAATATGTGATCACCACCCATCCCCACAGTCTGCACAGAAATCCTCTCCCAATCTGTTGTGCACTGTGGAAGTTAAGAAGTTGAAGCTCGGACTGGTTAATTAGATGGGTGAAAGAATGGGACACGGAAATCTAAACACGATAGAATTCATTTCTGGAGACAAAGAGGTCAAGTGTGCATTATACTCGAGAGCTTACATAGCTTTTCTGGGTATTTATTCAGCACTGAGGCTTTAGTGGGTTGGCAGCAACCTCCCATTTCAGTGATATCCTAGGAAATGCAGGTACTTCTGGAACTACACCACGATTTACGTTGGACAAAAGACAGTTTTAACACAAATAGCTCTGTCACACTGCTGGAATTCCAAGTATCTCTCAGCATGAAAGAGAAGCTGAATGAACAATACACATTTCTTCCTTTGCTCTCAAACAGAATTAAGAAATTAATCTAGTCCATTTCATAACTGGCATTTGAACCATCCCATTTGTTTTCACACAGACAAGATGTACTACAGGTAGACTGGGCTTGGAGCCCCGTTTCCCAACATCTGCTCAGATTCAAAAAGAGCTCAGGAGCTCTATCTTAAAACGTGAGAATTCTATTAGGTTTTGGATGAAACCCACTGCCCCATTCCTTCAGGAAAGCAAGAGCACAAATTTGACTTTAAGTTTAATACATTCATGTGTAGACATGAACAGCTTTCACAGCAATTAGGGAATCTTCTTGCCATGACAGACAAATAATAAAATTCTGTTTGCTGTTTCCTGTTGTCTGTAGGTGTTCTCTGTACGTGTGATAGGCCAGGTTTCACTGCACCACCCTGCAGTGAATACTGGGCTCTCCTGACAGAGATGCTTCTGCTACTCTGAGCCATAAATTGTGACACCCAAGCTTTTTTTCAGATGTTTCAGCTGCAGAACAGCATCATCCCAGACTCCCAGCTGCACGTTTCCCTGCACTGCTGTGATGTGCAGCCATTGATTTCACTGCTTTGTCTCTAATTCACATTTCCCTTGGGAGGAAGGACTTTTTTTTTTGTGAGAACAGATTGTATTAGCTAAATTTGTGTTTTTCCCCAGAAGACAAAAAAAGCACTGTGGGTGGTTTTGTGTAACTGGTTCATGTTAAGACCATTTTTCTTATGAAGTTCTACTGTTGTAGCAAAGTTAAGTGGTCTTGCCTCAAGTTTAGAGACAATGATGGTTCACCCAAAACTGTAATGGCACACACGGGCTGGTGGGGAGCTTCACAGAGTGTTTGGAACAAAGAGCAGGAACGTGGAGCTCCAGGAGATCTAAATCTGGAACATTTCATCTTGACATTTCATTTGTTTGTATAAATCACTGTGGAGGATGGTTGAGCACTCAAGGTAAAGCAACGCTTCGATTATCACATTTTGAAATCCTGAGTAAGAGTAATCAAATTGTCTAAATAATGTGAAGCAGTCTTATTTGCTGCTCTCCTACAGCAATTACAGTGCCTGGTTGGTAATTTTCTCAATGCAGAAACCTCAGAAGCAACAGAAATCTTTCGTGTTTTTTCATAATAAAAGCAGACATAGAAAGAAAACTATAGGTATTTTAAAACAAAACTTATTTGCAGGAATATTTATATGCTGTCTCTATCAACACCTCTTATTTTTCGGAATATCACAGAGCCAAGTACTAAAACACAAGGATGTGATTATTGTCAGAGCATTTTATTGCTACCTCTTCTCTTGAACAAAGTTACAGTTTGGGAAAATAAGATGGGAGGAGGCAGGAAAGATGGAACTACTTTTGCCTCATGGCAAAATTGACTTTAGTGGAAATGCATTTTTGTCTATGTGATACCAAAAAATAAGGAATAAATAGAAAGTTGAGGTTTTCACAGCTTGACTGTAGATGAAACACATCTTGTACAGCCACGAAACTACACCGGAGCAAGTGCCAGTGGGAAAATTAATAACAGGAAAAGTGATAGCATGAGCACTGGAACCAATGAACGCTGGGTTTCATGGATTTAAATCGTGTGCTTGGATTCTCTGGTGTTCAATAAAGCAGAAGCTTGGCTTGCTGGTCTGGAGCCCTGCCTGCTCCAGCCTTTCCCTCCATGGTGCCAACAAACAGCCTCAGCTACTCCCAGTCTGCATCCGGGACATCTCTGGAACCTGGCATTTCTTAGAATCTTATTATTTTCTTAAATTTAGCTCGAGTTAGCCAAGTGGATACCCAACCTTCCCTGCCCCTGCCTCACACTCCGGGGGAGACACTGATTGTTAAGAAGCAAGACTGAAACTTGCCTGCAAGGCTCACCCCACAGCTGGAAGGAGCTTCCATAGCCCTGTGCCCCGGGAAGGCATCAGCCCCTCAAGAGCTGCTGCAGCGTTTTCCTGGCTGGGCTGCTGACAATATTCAACCTGCTGGGGTCCTGAGCCCACTGCTCATCTCACAGACCCAAAATGCCTCATTCTTTCTTCAGGTTTCACTTTGTCTGTCTGTCCATCCACTGCCTCACCCTGGCTGGATTTGGACTGCAAACCCTTTGACAGAGAGATCACCCTTTCGCTTCATTTGTTTCCTCATCAAGAACAAAATCCTCCATGTCTATCACCAAGATACTGAATGTAGTTGCTATCGCTGTTCCCAGGTGGAGCGGAGTGGAGAGAGAGAGATCCAGACCACAGGAGTTTCAGGAGCAAGAGTGATTTATTTCATTATTTAACAGCTCGTTTATAGGATAATTTCTCAAAGTTTAATTGGTCAGTTCTCTAACCACCCCTCAGGGTGATTGGTCAAGCTATGTGCAAAATATTTTTTCTCTATTATACTATAAAAAATTCTTTAGCAAGGTTACAGGTATCTTTTGTTTATAAAACTCTTAGATATAAGTTTCTGTGAGAAAGTTTTCTCTCTCATGGGACTAGAGAGAAGGAAGGAAAATTCATGCAAGCAGAATTTCTGTATCCACAACTGAACACTGCATTTGTTCTATTAACAGATAACAAATATAATAATAAAATGACAGCTGAGCAGGATACTTGTTAGACTTGTGCAGTGCTCACCCCGACCTGCTGTCATCGATAAGGGACTGTCAGTTGTTCCAACACGATAAATGAGGTATTGTTCATGTGACAAACAAATCTGCCAGACCTCTTTACCAGCCTGCCCAAATTCTCAGAGTGTTTATCCAAAGCAAACCACTGCTTAAAGTTGGCAGACTCGTTATTTTTCACATTAATATGTGTACCAACCCGAGGGTTCCCAGTAAACCACTGCAGGCCTCCCCTGCAGATGGATGGGGGAGTGCACTGTGATTTATGGCTCATCACCAGCACATTATTCAAAAGGCCTCCATAACTCATTTATATCGGTCAGCAAGTGCATTTGACTTGACAGAATCATTACCCACATTATCACCAGAACTCACACATGGTCCTCTGCCTTTGGAAGGGATATTGGATTTGAAATCCCTGGACACCACTCAGTCCATTCCTGTGCACTGCAGTCACACAGCATCCAGTGCCCACCATATTCCCTTTTACACGTCCAATCCTGGAACACTGATTTTTGAGGGCTGTTCTACACCATCTGATACTTGAAATGCTACATCTGTTTGAAATGTCCAATGGTACAAGAAATAGCCTTGACATGATGAAGCTCAGCCATGCTATTATTTGTAGTGAATTTAACATTCTATTCCACCTTTGAGGCAAGTTTTATTTTTGCCTTATTTTATGCATACCACTGGAAAAAAAACAAACAAACGAACAAAAAAAAAAAAAAAAACAACAACAGGGGCAAAGTTAATGCTGCTACTATAACTTCTTTTTCACCACCTGAACAAAGTGCTTGTGTGTTTTCATACCTCCAGTTCCAACACTGCTCTCTCTGGTGGATAAGATTCAGTAATCCCCCACTTCCATGAGCACAAGTTATTGGAATGCTGGTCCTTCAGCAGGCAAGTTTTGGCTATGGTTATACATAGATATGTCTTTGTATTATAACACAAGAATATGGTGCTGGAATATCAGACCTAGCTCTGCTGCTGAGTCAAACCCTCCAAAATCAGAATAAAAACATAATTTCTGAAAACAAAGTTTCCTACTAGCCAGAAGAACTCAAGTTCTACTCTAGCCTGTGAGATTTCAGCTTCCACTCTCATAAACACTTCAACCAGTTAAATATTGAAATGGAGAGGGAGCAGAAGAGGATTAAGGTTGTCCCTCTTCTGCTGTTCAACTGTGGATACAGAAATGCTGC
>VYZQ01060789.1:0-83133 GCA_013400655.1 Mystacornis crossleyi
ATTCCCAGTTAAAAAAAAATCCAGGCAAAAAATTTTAAAAATCTAAATCTTTTCCTTGTCTTTATGAAGGTCCCATACAGACTGGAGAAATTTTCAGCCTGAGTCTTAGGGATGAATAAATAAAAGAAAAAATAAATATAAATTCAATAAATAATACAATTTAGTTTTTTCAAACCTTCTGGCAGAACTTAATAAATCTGAATTACTTAGACACATGTTTATCATACAACTATTTCTAGGAATGTGGTATATATCAGAGTGTAAAATTTGCTTGCATTCTTGTGCAGACATATCATAAGGTGTGAGAAGAATGTCCTAGTCAACAACTGTGCTTTGGTTTCAAGAGTTGGAATACATTATAATATAAACCAAAGAAAAGCCAGTAAGTAAAGATATTTCAGGAGGAAATTAAACAGCTAATCCAAAAGTTAGAGTTTTCATTGCAGAGAACATTTTACTTCTTTGAAGAATTTTTTTTCATTCCAGAATGAATATTGCAAATGAATCCTAATTGAGAAAAAATACAAGAAGGTTAAAACATCTTAAAACATCTTATACTAACAGAAATGAGGACTTTGATTGAAATAAGCTTTTGGGAATTGGTTATAGCTCATGAGACCAAAAAAAAGACCGATGATGTCCAAATAGAAAAATGTTCAATGTTATGAAAATTATATCTCCATTTTTTTTCTTCAGTTGATTTTATTAATTGAAGGCCAAAAGTATCCTCAAGACAATTAACTACAGTTGATGTTTTGCAAGAAAAATTTTTCCATTGGAAGACTTCCAGTCAGGTCTCCATTTCAGTTCTGTATAACACATAATTGATTTTTCCATCTAGTTCTACTCTATTTGATGCATTAAGCTCTCTGGTTATTGTGGGTGACATATTTTATTAATTTAAAGGACACCTGCTTTTTTTTCCAATTTTCTTTGTGCACTTAGCAGTTCCTATCCACAAGCTGAGGTCCAGATTTTGGTGCTCTCATTCTTGCTCTTGCATTGTGACATGACCTCTCTGGTGCTTGTAACTGCGAGTCTGCTGGGGGACAGCAGGCACATGGACAGCTAATCTGGGCTGTGAGAACATGGATGGTCATGCCTCAGGACACTATGTGGTGGCCAGTGTGTGCTCCAGCCTCCAGCCCTTCTTGATGACTGCCCATGAAAGGCAGCAAGGTCCATCTGTGAATCCAGGGTGAAATCTGGCCCTGAGAGCCAAACACCTAAAAGCAGTGTCTCTACAGCTGAGGGTGTCTGCTATCCTCCTACTATCAGTGGTGATCTGGTCAATGAAAGGAGTTGGAGAGTCCTTGGTGATCACATTTGGACATCTGGTTGCAATGCCTCTCGACTCAGCTGGTGTCTTGGCCTGACCACTAAAGACCATAGAGGGCCTTAGATACCTAGAACACCTGTGGGCACAACACCTGATCTGTGACCTGAATCCTGCCTCTAGTTTCTTAATTAAGTGGTTGAATCCAGAAATCATGGATCTGTTGTTTTATTGCAAACTTTCCCCTTGCAATCAGTGCCATGGCCCAAACCCTTCCAAGAACTTAAAACGGGAGTAAAACCCCTTTTTCCGTTCCCCTATTGGATGTGTGAACCTAGATCAGAGCTGCAGAGCCACTGTGGTGTGCTGGTTTATCACAGTAGTTCCCATAAAGATACAAATTGGAACTGGGGACTGAAGAGCTAAAACTGACTCAAGGTAAGATACAGGGCAGTCCCAAACTTCCTATGGTGTATTACAGTTGATATTTGCAGTCTTTTAAGGCTTAAGAATCATCTTCTCTCCTCATACCATTTCACCGTTTCAGATAGATAGAAAATATTAGTACAGCACATGAGGGAACTTGGGTTGCTGCAGGCCTGGAAATACCATCAGCCAATTAAACAGAGGACACAGCAGTATCTGTTTAGCAGGAGCTACAAGAAGAGTGAATAGTCTGTTTCTTACTTCTTGTTCTTGTTGGTTTGACTTTCCCTACCCTTACTGTCCTGTGCACCAGTAGGGTGAGGAAAATGGCAGCATCAAAATACCAAAATTCACATAGGCACAAATTATTCATTAGGTATTTTCCACTGGCTCTGGAACTTTTAATGGGCACTGGCTGAGCACAGTTTTGATGTTTCTCTAGTCTAAAGATGGATGCAGGAAAATTGCTGAGCAATCAACAGCTGGAACTAGCCACAAGTAAGACAAGAAAAATATTTTCCTCCACTGCCATTGTTGAATTCATGTGTCAACAGTCTGTCCTGGAAGCTTAAGAGTTCTTCAAGACAAATCAGAGCCAGTTGTATGATTCTTGGCAAAAAAGAGTCTCACTACACATCTGTCTTATCCAGCTATAGGCCTCATCTGGAAACCTGAGTGAGCATCTCTTCAGCATCTTTCACATCACATGTACCTCTCCCACTGCTGACAGCTACAAAATAAAGGTGGAGTTTCAAGAAGTAGAGCATGTGAGTGTTCTCTTGGATGATAATTTTGTTCCAGTTGGAGGTCTATGTTCCCTCTAATGTTCCCCTAATAATGTTAATATTTTTTAAACTAATAAATACCTCCATGAGGGAAATCGCTAAAGAAAATTGTCACTTACTTTTTTAGTTGCTCAGGAATTGTGAGGGAAAGGGATCCCAGGACACTCAGTTCAAGCTGTCTGCATGGCATTTAACTGAATGTTTGGTTATCTGAACAAGCCTTTTTTCCCCCCCAACTAACTGAATGCCATTTAGCTTAAAACTTGAAACTGTCTCATCTGCTTATTCACCAATTGCATCATTATTATTTTCATGTCAATGAAACAATGAATGAGGGACAAACTGTTTTATCACTGCAGAAAGAATGGTTACAGTGCACCCAAAATTTGATGACAATTACTGTTAGATATGACTACCTAATGCCTGACAGAGGAAGAGGCAAGTAAGACTGCTGACAGCTTTCTTGCACACACAACTTGCTGAACAATTTCCACATGAGCTTTGCTTGTTCTCAGCCAGTCCATGTTCCATCCTCTGACGGAAATTCTCAAGACTTAAGACTCTGCCATTCTTTTGACTCTGTTTAACATCTAAATATAGCACCAGTCAGTCTTCAAGACATATATCAGAAAAGAATCTGCTCATCAGCTTCTTGATGTGAGTGCAAAACCAGGTAATTAGAAGACTATAGCCCCATGGCAGATGGTGCACAAAGAAGATTGGTAGGAAAATCTGCTTCAGTTACTGAAAAAGAGACAGATGACACTTCTGATACTGTGTGTGTACCAGCCACAGTCATCATCACAGAAGGAAATCAAGGAATGGGTACACAGTGATGATGGAAACCTGATGTTCCCAAATGCAGTAAATCCAAACGGACTTGCAAACAGCAGGGAACTGTACATTTTTTAATTCTGCTACACTGTAAGACGTAAAATAAGTGACACATTACTGTAGAAGCTCTTGTCTTTATTCTTGTGCCAATTTATGCTCATCCTGTTCTTTCAGACATGCTTGCTTTTACTTCGTTAGACTAATCAGTGGCCAGTATTACTATTCAAGGTCTGTAAAGTGACATCTCTATGCATATTCCTGGGATTCATTTTTTGGAAGGAAGAATGCTAAATTTTCCTGGTTTAGACAAGGAAATATTTAGAAGGGAAAATGAAGCACAGCTTCCATTCTGTATGAGAAAAATGATTGTTCTGCAAATCATGTTTGTACTTTCTGTGTACAGGAGCAGTTTTGCCATCTCAGAAAAACAGAAGAAAATCTGTTTTGCTAACAAGAGGTACCAGCCAGCACCTTCTTGAACTGAGCAAGCCCTCCACCATGCAGAGGGGACAGGAAAAGTGTACTGGTCTTTTTGACCTGTTCAGCACTGGCTGTGTATCATTGCCCAGTGAGCAAAATTGCAGAGTGGAAATGGAAAATGTGTGTGTGGGGCAATACCTAAACCCCAAGCCTTTCTGGGGGGGTTGGTTTGCACTATCTGGATGTGGTCCCACATGCTGCTGAGTGCATGGCTGGAGTGCATCCCCATTTGTCTGAAGGGCTATCCAGTTCACATCCTCCATGCTTCTCTCTGATCACAAAACATGACACGTGGAGACTTATGCTTTGAAAGTCCCGTCCTGGTCTGCCCTAAGTCTCTAATGGAGACACAGACAGCTCAGGGGTCCCTCACTGTCCATTCACCTGGCGCAGCAGAGACACTTGGAGAGCTGAAGGGCAAAGTGAAAACCCACTTTTATAACCTATCTGGCAACACTTTCACAACCTCACTGTTGTAATGCTGATGGCATAATTGCCCAGCTTTAATGTTGATTGCCTCCAGGTCCATGAAGTCTGGCTCTTTTTATTTCCTTGAGCCCCACAAACCAACCGTGACTACACAGAATACGAATTAAGGTTGTTTTATGTTCTACATCCATGTAAGGACATTTGTCATGAGGTCCCCCCTTGCAAAAACCAAGGGGATATTGGCACAGACCCTGAGCAGAGCCAGCTGCCTGCCCCACCAGCACCTTGAGGCCCACCCATTCCCCTGTGGTGTCAAGCCTTGCCAGTTGAGACCAGGCAAAGAGAGCACTCAGACAGTGACTGATTAAATATGGGTGATGGAGTATCTGAGGAGGCTGCCAAAATGCCTCATGATTAATCAAAATCTTAAAAAAATTCGGGGAATCTGAGTGCTGCAAAACCTCACTCTGTTTTTCATCTCTTGAGAAGGTAAACACATGAGCCTACTCCACACCAGAAATTAATCAGCTTGGGAGACCCTGGAGCCAGCGATCCTTGTCGCCATTCCCAAAGCAGACCTCTGTCTTTTTTCTAGTGCACTCTCTTCCCAGACCCTCCCAGGGCACGTCTCTCAGCTTGGCCCCTCGTCCCCTCTACTCCTGGCCATCACGCACCACCTCCACAAGCAGCGGCTCTGGGGGTCCTCTCCAAGGGCTGCCCTGGGAGGTGCATAGAAAATGCCCCCCATTGCAAAGGGCAACAGATACACAAACACCCAACAGCAGAGGAAGAGGACTCTTGGAAGTACAGAGAGTTCCTCAGGCAGGGGGGAGAATCTCTTTGGCTACAGAAGTGAGAGCAGTTGTGTTAGGTCAATTTGCAATATGGTACTTCAGGTGAAATCCAGCTCTTTTTCATTCTGAGGTTCCTCCATGTTCTTTCCCTTCTCTCAAGTGAAGAGGCTTGAAGTATTCCTCCCTCTGTCACCTGAAATGCTCCCTGATGACTCCAACTATCCTGGAACAGGGCAGCTGACTGCTCTGCTATTTATTCCAAGACACTAAGACCAGAGACCCAGCAGCCAGCATACCTCAAACACAGGCGAAGGGCAGGCAGGAGATGCCCTTAAATTAGGAACATAAAAATTGTAATTTTGGACAGGAAGATGAGCTGGTAATACTAGTTTTATTTGTGGTGGGATTGACTGAAAGAGAATGCAAAGTCAGGGCCTTTTGCCTGGGGTCTTCTTGGACCCTTGACTTCCCCCAGAGTACTTCGGGAAGCCTGTGCCGTGCTGAGCAGTTTGCTAATGACTATCAACTGCTTCATTTTACATACACCTGACTTGAAATTTGCTGACTCTGCATGTTTGCTGTTTTTCCTGCCCAGCAACGTCAGTCACAGGATGCTGGAAGCAGCTGGGAAAGCAGCAAGAACGCCAGCTGCCACCCAGGGCCAAGAGCCTTGTGGGGCTCATTTCTGCCCACAGCTGGCTGAAATATCCCGTGCTGCAGCGCAGGAAGACATGGAAAACTCTCTGGCACGTATGGGCTGTGATTTCTGCTCAGACTGAATACGCAAGCACCAAGACAGAATATGGCATTTTTCTTTTAATAATATAAGTTTACATGTCAATGCTTTGAAACTTAAAACAAACATTGGGGGAGGTAATTTTCTGCACGGTCAAGACACATGTTGTAAAATCTTCGGGTTTGGGTTTGTGAGTAAATGGCATATGCTGTTCAGTGAGACCACAGACATCGACACATGCCCACAAGCTGCTGCTCTGTCTGGGCCCAGAAATGTGAGGGGCAGAACTGCATTGCTTTGCCACCACAGCCATTTCTGTCTTTTCCTTTTGATCTCCTGTTTGCTCAGTTTCCCAAAGCACTATCTCAGCTACACTGCCTGTGACCACTCTGCTTGGGGTGCATCTTCCCCCCACAGAAACAGAAAAATGGAATAAAATGAAAATGAATTTTTTGTCAAAGTTTTGCTAATTTGTAGACGGAGACAGACAGGAAATTTGCATGTTGGTCCTCACTGACACTGCAAATAATGTAAACTCCTTATTTCCTCCACAGCTGGCTGGAAGCTTGGCTCCTTCCACACAATGAAGGGAAATGTAATTTTCTGTTTGTTGTATTGTTGGAAGTTTTAGTTTTTACAGCTGCTATTTGACTCCCTCTACTTTTTATAATAGTCTCTTTTTGATCCTCATATGCAGGTTGCCTCCCTAAAAATAAACCTTTAGAGGTTCTGCATCATGCTCCGCAGCTCTCAGATCCATGCTTACAGTGGGGCTTACATCTGGAAAGAGCAGATGAACTGTCATTCTGGGGTGCACCTCATGCCCCAGCTCTCCTCCTGTTGCTTCCCACTGCAGGCATGCCTGAGGGACTCCTCTGAAAGATGATTGAAAACACTAAAATCAGTAATAGCTGAACTGGATGCTCCTCAAATATTTGCCCGTGATATAAATCCTTGTGGTTGTCCTACGAAACATCCTTTGGACAAATGTTTTGAATTGTCTTTTTCCAGGAACAAGCTCTGGGGAATGGTCTGGAGCAACTTTCCCAAACATGTTTGCTTCCTCGAGCCATGCAGGTATCTCTGCCACACAGGTAAAACCCTGCCCTGCAAGCCTGGCTAGGCTGCAGCACTGTCTCTGATGGCCCCCCAAATGATGGGCAACTTACAGGTCTTGAGAGTGTCCCAGGTCCATTCCCATGTTTTCCTCAGGATGCAACAGCACCTTGTTATCCAACTTCTCCATATGAGAAAGTTCCCACACAGTGGAATTTGATCTGGTCCTCATAACGATCTCACCTTTGTTCCAGTCTGCAGACAAGCAGCCCCAGCTAACAAAGTCCTTAGTGCCTTACTGTACTAACCCCGGCTAATAAAACAGGGGGAACTATTCAACCACAATAAGGCTGCTATGTAGACACAAAGGCAAGATTAATAAACCATTGTTGAGCCCAGGCTAAGTCAATAAAGTGGAACTGATTGGAAGCCAGGACAGCCGGCAGGTAATGATTAATCTGTACGTGTGATACTGAGTTTAAAGACCAGCTGTCACTTGAAACCCATGCAGATGCATGGGGTGTCTGGGAGGGCACCACAGACGGTTACCTTACACCCTGCATGGAAAGCAGGAAGAACTGCATTCTTTGTGATTAACCCAGCTTGAACTTTGAAATCTGAGACCCAAATATTTACAAGAAAATTACAACAAAGACAAGGTTTTGGTGTTCAAAAGGTCCTTTAGTTCTACAGTGTGGGACAAGCTTCCTATGGGGTTTGGGGCAAGTCCTTTCACCTCCTGGGACTTCATTTTCCCATATTCAGAGTACAGTTCTTCCCCAAATGTATTTTTTTTGCATATCTTATTTCCAGGGCAAATTGGTCCTGAAATTTTAGAAGGGAAAAACAAAAAGGGGAGAACTAAGAAATACCAAAGCCTAAGTGTCTGAGAGAATTTTTCTTTATTTCAAAGAAGAGCACAGATGGCCAGAGAAGTAGCAAATGTTTCCAAGTCCAAAAGAAGTCTTCCCCTAAATACTAGGAATGCTTTGTTACCCAGTCCACACAGTTACTGTGGGAGAAGACACCAGTTTCCAGGAATCACAACTTCACAACTCTAAATTTGGTATGTGGGAAAAGAAGCTCTTACATTCTGGGGGCTTTAACAGAGCTGTTTCCCCTAGAATTAGCTGGCTGGTAAAATAATCCCCTTTTATCACCCCAGAGAATCACCAGAGTCTCCAGAGGACCGGGAGGGTGAGCAGTGTGGTTCCCTGGGTGACTTGATGATGCAAACGTGCAGCATTCCCACCCCAGGCAGCCACGGGGAAAGCCTGGGCGAGGGCACCCACATAATGATCCCACCCTGCACACACAAGTCACTGACAGACCAGATGACTTATTTTACCCTTGTGAAAGTGTTTTAACTTACGGATAAAATATTGTTTTACCCTCTGCCCTGCTGCTCTGCGTAACTCCAGTGTTAGCTCTCATAGCTATAACAAACCTCCTAAACAAACAGCTTTTAAGCTCTGCCTCCAAATCAGGCTGGATAATGAGTGAGCAAGCTCAGTTTTGTGCAGCGGCCAATTCAATTCCCCTTCCTCTGCCTCTGCTCCCCCTGACCCTTGAGAGGGATAGGACCTAGTACTTCCTCTTTACAGCTTCCCCTGAATGGAGTGGATATTAGTACCCTCATTTGCATGGATACTTTAACTGCTTGGAGCCAGGACAAAGCCTCTGGAATGCTTGAAGCTGTGGGGTTTGAGTGGAACGCTTCCCTGGAAGAGGACAGGTGCAGCCTTGCTGTGACTGCTTGAGGTGCTCCCAGCTATGTCACCCATGTGACAAACAGGGCTGAAGAAGTTGCTTTTCCAAGGTGGCAATGGCTGGTCAGACTTCAGGGTGGGGGTGGTTCTTCCCACAATCCCTCCAAAGTGCACAGCTCCGTTGGCAAGCAGAGCTGGCAGGAGGGGAGGAAGGGAAGGGAGGTGATGGAAACTTCCCAAGGCAGAGTTATTAAAGAGCCTGGACAGTCTCTGATACATCCAAGCACAAGTAAACTTAGCAATGAGGGTCCTGTTTTGTCTCATGACAGCACCTTCAAAAACATCTCAAACATTTGTTTTCCTTTGTGCAGCCTCACATGCCACCACCCAGCACCAACAAATACAAGCTCCTCACTTTTTAAGCACAGCCTTATGAGGAAATATTGTTACAATGAGCCACAGCTCAAGCCTGGCGTAAAGATAAAAATGAGCCCAGGAATAGCAGATGACTGAGAGTGTGTGCAGAAAATTGCAAGGAGAAACAAGACAGGAACAATTGCAGTGGCTCCCAGGAGCCCCACGGGGAGAGGAGGCTTTCAGATACTGAAAAATTAAGAAGATCTCTCTAGAAGAACTTGTGAAGTTCGTAAAAGCTTTTTAATGACTCTTTAGACAGAGATGACCATCAAAAAGGAGCAGGGACACTTTTTTATGAGATACAGTGAATGCTGTTGCTGCTGCAACAGTACCTTCCCCAGAAGCTGTTCCCCAACAGGGTCTGTCTGGTGGGGCAGAAGCTGTGCAGAGCTCACATGAAATGTGGAGCCAGCAAGACTGACTCTTGGATAAGGGTCAGGCTTAAACAGGCCTGACTCCAGAGAACGGATGCTCAGCATGCTCCCAAGTTCACATCTACTGTAAGAAATCACGACCACCTATCCCAAGCCACAACTAGTTTTGCACATCCTGGCCTCAATCCCAGGCTTCTCAGGAGACTCTAATGGCAAGGACAGCAAGACTGGCTGAAAAAAGCAGCTGATGAGCACATCACATAGACCCAAAGCCATGGATTTCATTGAGCTTAAGGGCAGAAGATTAATCTACCTGCAAACTAGGTATTTAGCCAGTAAAATTTTGCCTAGTTACTTGTCACTTGAGCCCATAAACATGAATTAAAGAAAGGCATACAAATCTTCGGGGAACAGAGCTACTAACTGCCACGAGGGAAATAGCAGGGATCACCCTGCTAACATCCACACAAAATTCCTCAATCAAATTCTCCCTGAAGGAGAACCAGGCAATGTCATCTTCACGTAGGGAGAAAGAGCTTCACCATGGGCCCAAATTAGGCCCCAGGTATATAAACAAGGAGGATGGGGAATTCTTTACCCATTTCACATCCTGTCTTCTCAACTCTTTCAAGGTTTCCCCCATCCCTGTGTCATGATGTGCATCCCTCCCAGTGTCCTTCTAGAAGCATAGAGAAGGGAATTGTATTGCACTCATCCTAACAGAGATGTGTTAGAAAAGAACTTCCATATTCATCTCCAGTGGACATCCAGGGGACCCTAATAGGTCCAAGACTTCCTATTTCACTCCATCCTGATGCTGAGTTCCTGCTAAGGCCATTTGACCTGCTGCTGGAGTCAAGGCCTCAGGCCTTGTCAAAGCCACTGCATCAAAACCACGCATCCCTCCCTGTGACAGTCACCAGCATTTATCTCCATTGCCATTTGCAAAGAGCAAGTGGTTTGAAGGGAGGGGAAGCTGAACCCCCCATGCTGCCAGCAGGACCATCCAACAGCTGTGAAGGTCACAGTCTCATATTGGCACAGGAGCAGGAGGTTTGTCCTGTACCTGGCCACCAACTGCACTTTCTTGAAGACCTCCCACGCCCCAGGCCTCTCATAGCTGCAGACTTGGAAGCTGGTAGAAGCTGGCCCCAACACACAACTTTCCCTAAATATTATGTTTTTCAGGGTGTTGGTTTTAGCGGTTATATTTGGCAGGTTTCCTACATTGCCTTTAGCAGCAATGACTTACTGATAGGAGGGAAAATTTGAGGACATTAGTGTATTATTTCAGCTCCCCTACTTTGTTTCCTCCACACACATGCCACTCCCTTACTACCAAACCTTGAAATAGGGCTGGGTGGTAAGCACTGGTACTCAGGGCAACGTATATCTTTATCTTCCTCCTTGCAGAATATATCCAGGATCAGATTTTCTCTCTGTGGTTTGGTTTGTTTTTGATAACATTCACCAGTTTCTTGGTAGGATGAGATGTGGGGTAGATCAAGAGTTTCAGATTTCCCTTATGGAAGACATGTACGGAGTTTTGTCCTTCTTAACACTGCAGGCTGGCATTTCAAAACTCCCTCTTAGATGCCAAAAAGGTATCTACAGGCTCATTAGAGCTCAGATCCTCTGTGCTGTCCATTTGTAAGGACCTCGATGGACAGATGTTCCTTGCCAGTTTCTGAAATACTTGATCTTATTTCTATAGCTACTTTTGGATGTTTCAAATACAAACAAATACATGGTCAGGAGAAAGAGGAAATGGGAGGGCAGGGAGGTGGGAAGAGGAGAGTCAGGATTCATCTCTTCTTCCTAACACAATTCTTTGAGCTGTGAATATGGGTTGTTACCTCAATGTCAGGATTTGGGTTGAAGGTTTACAGGAAAGTCACATAAAACACTTCCCCTGTTCTGAGGAAAAGATGCATGAATGGAAATAAAAACAGAGATATTCAACTGGGGCATAAGATGCTTACCAAGGCCACCCAGTGAGTTGGCTTTTATTCTAGACCAGCTTTCTGTTCTGTATTTGTGAATGTCTTTCGTCGTGGGATCCTTGGCTCCAAGAGATACCACGACCTACCACTGCTATGCTGATGGTGAATTAAGGCCTCCTGTGCTTCATGTGCTGAGCTGTGCTGCACTTCCCTCACCAAGCCTCCTCCAGAAACAGTCAGGAAGTGCCTCAGGGTGGAATACATAGGGCAAGAAAGTTCTTTGGCAGGACTGGTTTCTGAACACAGTGGATGGACTTCATCTCAGAACAAGTTGCTGCAAAGTAACCCCTGAGCAACAAGTTCTTCCCATTTCTCTTGTCGCTACAGCAAGTGAAGAAAAATGGCAGAAGTACCCAGGGTCTTCATGACCCTGGGCCTCCTGGAAAGCGAAATGAATCCCGATCTGAGGAGCTTTGCAGGTTTTGGTCCAGTTTATTGAGAGCAGGAGTTCACTGCCACCCCTTGTCTCTGAGTTTGTTCTTCAAACCTTGACTTGTCTTTTGGGAGCTCCCAGTGTAACCCAAACTAATGTCATCTGGGTTTTACTCTGAAAATGGGTGTCTGTACACAAGAACTAGTTATTCCTAATTCCTGGTGGTTTGAGACTGGCTGGTGCAGCTTTACATGAGCAAGGTGCGGAGTGCCCTCCCGGGATCACTGTGTGTGCTCTGCAGTTCAGCTGCAGACATGGAGCTCCCCAGTTTAGTTGCAGCCGCCTCCCGAACACCACTTGAGGATCCAGGAGAGGCAGGAGCACTTCTTGTGCTGCATGCAATAGATGCAAGTTACAGAATAATTTCTGTTTCCAGGATCTCACAGCCCATATTAAGACAAGGTTGCAGTGAGTGGTGTCCTGAGCACTGGGGACAGGGAGAAAGGCGGCTGGGAAACAGGAACTTTGCCTCAATGCTGGCCTTTTAGCTCACTGTCCTTTTGTTTAAAACAAACTTTTCTGTTTTCTGTAATGATCTCCCAGCACATCCCACTTCACTCCTGTTTATCTCTGTCAATATCTGGTGCTTATATTGCATTTCTAGATACATAATTCATCAGCTTCACATATGGTTTTAATAAGCAGTGGGTATCTGCACAGAGTGGTTGCAAAGAGCATCTGATTGATTGCATTGCAGAAGGATGCCTGGAACTGGGGTTGTTTTCCCAGATCAACACAGGCAGGACATATTCGAGACCATTTTTTTCTCCATTCCTTCTCATCACATGCGTATTTTCAGGACTCGAAGTCTGGACAAGCAGAACATCACAATGTCAACCAAGGGAAGATGTAAATCTCCTTAAGTAATTTTTAATGAAAAAAAATATTGAGTTTCTCTGAGTGCCATAGTTTCTGGGTGGCTGGTTTTAACTTTAGCAACCCACACTTAAAGGGAAATTTTACAGTCTTAATATATTCCAGATGCTCTCCTAGTCCCAGATGAAAGCTCTGTCGTCGTTTACTGTTAATATTTTTGTCAGCAGTAGAATTTTATTGTAATACCCCATCGTATTTGTAGTCACTATTAGTCATTAGAGAAACTTCCTCTACAAGTAATCCTTGGGTCACTCCTTGAGTGTCCTGTCTCACTATTTAATTAAAAACCATTAACTGCTTGTTGTGTCCGGGACCTGTCTATATAATGCATGTATACAATGACTTTTTACCTGATGAAAACCGTTTGCTTCTAGTAGTTAGACTAAAAAAAATAAAGTTATACTCTACAATAACAATAGCTGGCTTTATAACAGCTCTCTGGTGAAAGGAAAACAAGAGATTTGCTTTGAAAATAAACCTCCATGAACTTGGATCGACAACAAGGGACATGCAGGTTTACTGCAAAAACAAGAAACATATTTCATGCTGTTAAGCTTTGATCAGATTGTAGTTTCTCACAAGAAGAATAGTATTTAAATGTGGCAATTTTGATCCTTTGTAGTGACTGATGGTCTGATTACAGAGGGAAGGGGATTTGGGGAAACAGTAGAGGAGATTATCAAAACACAAGATTTCTGGATGGAAATCTGAGGACCTTCATTATTAAATGAGGAACAGCTAGAGTTAAAAAAAATCACTACGTGATGGGCTCCACATGATATTCAGTTAGTATGCAAGCTGGAAGCCTCTCTGCTGTTTTTTTCTCACCACCATCTAGGAAGATTAACCTGGATTTTGAAAAATCAAGCCGTGTTGCTCCTGCTCTCACCTCACATCCTTCCCTGATGGCTCTGAGAGGAGCCATGGAGATGCATGCTTTTCCAAGGCTGTGGACAACTCCTGGGCCAGCAATTCAGCACCAGCAGCAGGGTTCTGCTCTTTGGAAAAACAGTCTTGTGCAGTCTGTTGGCAGATCAGGGTGCAATAAAAGCCTTTTTTTAACAGAAGTTTCTTTTAAGTTTACAAACATGGTGACAGCAAGATTCAAAGTGCAAGCTAAAACATTATTAGGGAGATAATTATTATCCGGAGACAGCCCTCAGATGACAGCAATAATGAGATAAGGACTTGTCACATTTCTTCTGTCCTGCAGTTGCAGCTGTGGTTGTACCTTCATGAAGTGGAGAGCAAAAAATCACTCTCGGTGCAGCTGAGCTCTTCCCTATGAGAAGCTCTTCACAAGAACACAATGGAAAAGAAGGGAAGAGGGGGATATTCTATAGCTGTAATGGATGTAATGAGCCTGCATATCAAAGAGGCTTGAAGAGGTCACCTCTCATCCAACTGTAATTGAGACACCAGTGCACCGCTCCTGAATTTCTTTTGTACAGTGGTACTGAGCACTGCGGGCAATGTCAGTGACCACATCTAATTACAGACAGTGCAGCTGCATCTGCAGGTGTTCAGCTGCTGCGTGAATTTCACAGACTTACATTGGAAGGAAAGAGACCTATTAAATGGACTATACCATATATATCTCCTCCTTTCACTTTGGCATCATTACCATCATCCATGGGTTGTTATCACACATTAGCAAAAAATCTCCTGCAATGCCTGCACTGAGAGATGAATGATGACTGACAGAACCAAACAAAAACTAATATATACATGGAATGATACTGCTTTATATCTTTTCTGCCTTGCCATTATACTTTGAAAGTAAGACTTGAACAAAAAATGAAAGAGTTTGCTGACTATTTTTGCTCTCTCTTCCTTCAACAAGTTGTGTGAAACATGTGAGTTCACAAACAGCTCTTCAAGAGCCTCTCCTGTAATGTTTACAGTAAGTCAAGTAACAGTTGTTACTACCCTCAGTTATCCACGCAAAACGGTTTCTTCGTTTGCTTTCAGCAGTGCAAAGTTCTTTTTTCTATCTTTGAGGACATGTTTCCTCACAGGACAAGAATGTTACCCCAGCACCCACTGTCATGAAAGCAATTTACCTGAGAGGTAATTTGAGTCGCCCGAAGTGCTCATACCCAGTTTTAGCCATGCAGCTTTGTTTCCTCTGCACTACCTGTGTAAGTGCCATCACAGGCCCAAGTGCCTGGTCAATTCTGCCGTTTGGCTTTGGTGTTTGGGACACCAAAATGTCCCCATGTTCCACACAATGGACAGACAACCCCCTGCACACAGGATTCATTGCAAGAAAACCTGCCATCAAATGCAAGAGGGGAGTATTTGCTCTTTATATACCCAGCCAAAAATTTTCTCCCATGAATACCATTTTTCTACCTGGCTTCTGTCTAAAAACAAAGGTCTGCAATATTATCATGTTGTAACTAGCAAAAGCCTCAAGCCCCAGCGATTCTCATTACAGGTGTGAAAAATGTGATGAAAAATGGAAACCCCTCTTTTGTATTTTATTTGCTCTGCAATTAAAGTCTGTAAAAGTGCTGTGATTTTCTCCCTGTTGAACTCTAACACAGAAAATCCAGCTTAAACAGCAGCTGAGCAGCCTGGTATCATCATGTAAAGTCCAGCCAACTCTCCCTTTCCTTCTCACGACCCATGAATGAAAGAGATGTTTTCTGGTGTAAATATCTGGTGTCCCCCTGCACAGATAGTCATGAGCTGCTCTGCCAGTGAGTGATCCAACTGGACTGGGTAACTGCTGAACACCCACTGGGGGCTTTTACCCCAGAGCAGGCACTGACCTGGGTCTTAGTCCTTTGTGCAGCCCCCAGGACTCATGTGTCCGGGAGGGAGAAAGAGCCTCTTTAGGACCCTCATCCTGTTTCAACCTGTTTGAGCTGGCACACAAGCTGGAAAGGTGCTGGCTGGAGGAGAGGAAAGGAGTCTGACAGGCAGAATGTAACCACCCCAGCATCATTTCCTTTGGAAAGCAGGCTTGTCAAGAAGTGTACAGGCCTTCTTTTTCTGGAAGGATTTCTGTCTGCAGCTGCTAGAAGCCTAAAGAAAAACTTCATCCCTCTTGGATTCTCTTACTTTACCATATGAGCACATATGTGACTTACACTCAAGTCTTATGATACACTGGCGTAAGTCGTGGGTTGAACTGGGAATTCAGGATACAAGCGTGGAATTGTGCTCTGCCAGGAGAGCAGCTGTGAAGGTGTCTCTGCAGAGCCATGGGCTCCCTCTTCACAGTCCAGCAGCCTGTAAGCACCCCAGGGTGGGGTCCGTGCCCAGGGGCCTGCCCACCATCCTGCTCAAGATGTGAGAAACGCTGCTGCTCCAGCAGAAAACTGAGGGTGGTTCCCACAAATGCCAGGGTAAGGCACACTGCTTGCAAAAGCCCCTGCTAGAGAAGCCAGGGAGAAGAGACCATGTTGTACTTTTAGTTCAAAATTGTTTTTATTTTTACATGTGCAAGACAAAGAAACTTGCTCTTATTTTTAACCCAGATTGAATTTAGCTGTCCAGGGTGGCTACACATGCAGCACAAACCCACAGGCCATATAACAGGTAGGTAATTAAGGCTATGGGACTGAACTGGAGATGCAGAGAGGCGGTGCCACTGCAGAAGGAGTGAGCAGTGACCCTTGGTGAGCTCAGAGCCAAAGTTGCCTAAGGAGCTGCACAGATTTCATATCCAGCAGGGCTGGGGTGGGCACCCTGTCCATCCAGCTCTGCCAAACAACAGCCTTCAGAGCAATCAGTCCAGGTGGACTCTGCAGAGCTTCTCTCATTTTTTGCTTGCCCAGTAGACCCATTCTGTTTCTGTGCCAACCACAGACACAAAGAGGAATTTCAGCGCAAGCCCTTTGGTGTAATGAAGCCAATCACTCCGAGTTGGTGGCATACAGTACACTCTCCCAATCAAAGCAGAATGCAGCTTTGGAAGGGCAGAACCTTATCATTAAACAAGCTACATTTTCTGTGTTTGAGTACAAGCAGATTAATGATGAATCAGCTTTTTATGAACGCCCCTTTTTCATCCCTTTTCTATCTCTCACCTGTGGCTTGCTTTCAAGAGAGATGGTGTAACTTCCTTTGCAGCTTCAGTTCCCATTGCTCACTTCTTGTCTTGCCACTGGGGAGCACTCCCAGGTAGAGTAGCTCATAAATAAATTTCTCCTTACAATTGCTCAGTGACATGTGCAGCCTATAAACAATCCCACATCGTTGAATACGGACCTAATTCAAGCTGGTGACCCTTAAGCATGAACAGAATACACTGAATAAAGACAGCTGGGTTATAGGTTCTGCTACTTTTGTAAAACATGCTTTATATTAAAATAAATACATTAAATGTGAACTTAGATATGATCCAAAACAAAACGCATGCAAAGTACAAGCATGAATTGCCAGACACACAAAACTATCAGCTGCATAAACGGGTAAGCAAATCAGTATGCAATCGTCATTTCAGGTTTAAAATATGTAATGTAATCAAATTAGATGCATTACAGAAGATCCTGCTTCAGTCTTACTCTGTTCCAAATTTATTGTTCCAAAATAGTTCAAAGTTCCTTTATCTGAAAGTAAAGACCAGTGTAATTAGCAATATGTTTCTGCAAATGGCATATGCAGTTTCTCAGGACTTGCATCATTAGGGCTAATGTGTTAAAAAAGCCTCGATACTGCAGAGTAAGGACTTTTTTTCACAGTATGGAGCCCTATTAAAAGCCAAACATTTTTTTTCCCCCTGAAGGTCATGGGAACGGTTTCCCACAGAGCTTTGCCCAGGAGTTTCTAGTTAAATGGCAGCCATTTTATTAAAATGTCTGTTTTCTGTCAAGGAAACTTAGCACATCTTTAACTGTCAGAAAAGGCTATACAAACATATGCTGTAGTGAAACACAGAATCCATATACATTTGCTAATAACACGTTCTGGCTCCACTGATAAAGACAAGTTTATCAAGCCCTGGAGTTACCACTGTCACCATTAAGGAGCCTTGCACTTGACCAGAGCTGAAGACCAAGAAGAAATACTGCAGGAATAATGTTATCTCTACCCTCACCTTAGGGTTAAACTGTGGTAAATGACATTGTGCTTGTTATTAATGTTTTATCTTGAATGGTGCCTGTTATGGTAGGAGGATAGGGGGTTTCTATTCTTAATTTTAAAAAACCGCTCTTTGCATTCAAGCAAAGACCCTGGAGTCAGACCTTGTGGAGTTCCTTCCCACATCAGTACAAAGTCACTTCTTCACCCTGGCAAGCCACTCAGCTACCCCATTGTCATGGGTTAGCATAGCTTGAAGTTTTAGTTAAGGAAAAGGAAGTGATGTTTGTTACAAATAGCTGTTGTAACTTCCTCCAGAACTAGACAGAACCAATCAATTAACTAATTTGAATATAGACAGCTCTATTAAGCCACTCAGAGAAAGGTCACGCCTCTGTGAAGACATCATTTAAAGACAGACAAGGCGGGAATCTGTCTCTTGCTTTTCCGCTCTCCGGCCAGGTAACTCCGGCCAGACCAGCTTGGCCCTGTGGGCTGGGGCTGGGCTGGGCTGGGCCTGGCCTGGCCTGCACGGTCCGGCGGGGGCTGGGCCGGGCCATGGCCGAGCTCCGACGCTGCTTGGCCAGATCGGTCCCTGGCACGGGGGTGCAGGGCTGGGCCTGGCTGGGCCGGGCCCACTCGGAATGCCGGTGGGGAATGGGGCCATGGCAAGATGGCCCCCCCCAGTCCCCTTCAGTCCAGCTGTGGAAATGAAACTTGGAAACTTTACAACTCTGGCCAGCGGCTTGGCAGCAGTGCGCAAGATGGCCCCCTCCTCTCCAAAACCAGCTCCGGCCGCTTGGAAGCAACAGATAAGCCCAGTTGCAAGGGCATTGGAAGATTAACCCCTTCAGTGCTGTAAGTTTCTTCCTCAGGGAGATGAAACCTGCAAATACCAATCCTTTCCCAGGTTAAAGGGAAAGGGACAGGCAAAGACACAGAAGAATGGGCTGAAGCCTAGAGAGAAGAGATAGAGAAGATGTTAGAAGCTGAAATTCTTTTGTAAAGCTATGGTGATGGACTATGATGTATTTGAGACTCCCTTGTAATTTCATGACAAGCACTGGGGGGGAAGCTTTCTAACTGTAGCTACAAGCAACAGTGCCTGTGCTACAGTGGATAGAGGAGGTGAAGAAGGAAACCTCTGTTCCTAGAGATGAACTGAGGTGGAGGCCCCGCAGGAGGGCCCACCTCGTCTCCGCTCCAAGGAGAGAAACTACCTACGGAAGGACTTTGGAATTTTTTCCCAGGTTTTCGCTCTATAGCGAGGTGAGCTTATCCCAGAGATAAATGAAGAGAACCTTTGCTTTTTTTTGGAATTGCTCATCCTTAAACTTGTACCCCAGTAGCTAAAAGTGAACCCTTGAACACAGTTGTGGAAAAGCTGTAATTGAGGGTAGGGACTCACACGTGCCAACAGAAACCCATCCCGGGCGGCTGTTGTGCTGTGACGTTGATGCCATGAGAAGACTGTTTCTTGTGGAAAAGCTCCATAGCATGGACAAAAGAGACTTCTCTCCCTAATGAACAGATGAAAGACTATTTTAGAGTGGTAAACTCACTGAAATAATTCCAAGTTTGTGTCTTTATGTTATAAGTGAAAGGAGGGAGGAGGATGAGAGGAAGAGAAGTGCTCTGAAAGTTTATACTGACCAAGATCATAGTCTGTTATCCGTGGTGAGTTGGGTAAAAGGGCGAGGTGCTGGGGGAAAAAAAGGAGGGTTTTTTGGCTTTAATTCCATCTTATATGTTTTTATTTTTGGTTTTAGCAATAAACTTCTTTATATTTGTTAAAGTTTGGTGCCTGCTTTGCATTCCTCCCTGTTCTTACCTCACAGAAGGGGAAAATGCGAACAAAACCCCTACACCCATCCTTCCCACCCTGAAACTTACACACTCCATCACCACATCTGAGCTCCTTCCCAAGCTCCCCACTGGGATTAGCTTCTCACATGCTTGCTCTCTTTTACTCTCCCTTCCAGTATATACAATTATTTGAATTTTCTAACAACACACACATGTTGTTATATATTTAAGAGAAGGTGACATCAAAGAAACAGAGTTTATACAGAGGGCAGAAGGTGATGAGGTATTTCCTGGGGAAGTTCACACTACGGTCTTAGAGCTGTAAGATATTGTTGTTTTGAGGAGTTAAATCTTTGGTAACCTTAGTAGTCTATGTGAGTTCATGTAATGTGGGATGTCCTTTAACCAGTGCTTAGTATGCAGTATGAGTTATTTGGCTGGGATTTGTATGGCAACACAGTGACAGAAGAGCAGAACACAGACTGTAAATTTATGGTACACAAAGGTTTCACAAGTTCCCACTTGAAAAGACAGAGTTCTTCAGCAGAGCACAGACACCCTTTGATATACCTGTCCTGATGCACTGCTGAACCCACCCTCTGCAGCTTTTGCTGTCAGGCCAAAGATCACTTCCCTCTGAGTTCATGCAATAATTCAGTAGTACCTGAGTATCAATTAAAATGCTAACACAGTATAAATATTTACTTCTGTTACTGGGTTTGAGAGACAACTATTAAATTCACAGCTATGGATTGCTGGAGCTGAAAGAAGATGTTCTGTGACTGCTGAGGGGCGCAGGAAGTGGCAGAAGAGAAGGCAGGAAAGATAGGAGAGTTCCTGGACTTCAGCAGAGGTCTGGAGAGAAGGGAGTCACTTGGTTTGTACAAACTGTCAAGAGCCAGAACCTGATCAAGAGGCATAGGATTGATGAAAAGGCAGAGAAAGGGAGGTCAGGCTCAAAGTGTGGAAAATAAAATGGAGAAAAGAGAAAGAGAAGCAGGAGCAGGTAGAAGCAAAACTGGTGCAATACTGAAGCAAAGAGCACTCAAGCATCATCCTAAGAATGGACAGTTTCCAGGTACTTCTTTCATTACAGGATGAAGCCATGTGTGAGGAGGGGCATGCAAGGATGTACGGCCTGAGGTGGAGTGAGAGCATTTTAGCACCACAGCAGGGAGAGCTTTGTAATCCTGCAAGAAATTTCATATAAAAGGATGGTATAATACTCCCTTTCTTAGTATTGCAAACAATAAGAGAGCTGTCATGTATGCTCCTACCTGGCACACTATGAGGGACACACAAGGAAACCATGGAACAGAATAAGCACTAGAAGGAGCCAGATGGAACTGCCTTGTTAGAGAGTAAAAAGAAGGAGCCCTAAGAATAACATAGGGAAAAAGCAAAAGGAGACAGAAAGCCGGGAGGAGTTGGAGGTCACATCCAAATTGGGACGCAGAGAGCTTGGGGAGCAAGTCAAGCAGAGCACTGGTAGCTGCCATATAGCCTAATGACTCATCACCAATGTGTCTGGGATATTTCCACGAAACTTATTTCTTCTGCTGGGGACTAAGGAAGTGCTGGTCTGGATCACACTCACAGCCAGCACGTCTTATGGAATAACAGCTATGGACATGGAGGAAGAAACATCAGGGAAGTTGACATTAGGGAAAAGATGTTGCAAGGAAAGGTTTCCCCAAGAGTGAGGTAACATTCTGCTCTATGGCCTCAAAGTTTAGACACATTCCATTGTTTGACTCTAGAATGTAAGTGGTCATTACTTTTTTTCAAACCAATTCTTAATCCTCATATTTGAAAATATCTTTAATAGGGCATTCCCACTGATTCCAAAGTATAGAAACTACCAAGTGTATGTATTGTTATTTCTTCTGCATCAGTAATTCTCACTTTTCCCCTGGTTTCTTGTCTCCAAGTTGTATTGTTTTATCTGAAGAAGAAGTTTTTTCAGGATTAGCTGTAAGAAATATCTGAGATGGTACCTGATTGAGCCATAACCCAGCCCTGTTTCCACAGAAGTTCCTGCTGACTTTACATGTCATGCTTTCCTTTTATTATTTAAAGATTTTCTTTTTTTAGTAAGAAACATTCTTACATTTTGTGCGGACATTAAATTTTCCTGGAGATATTTTGCTAATGCTCTGCATGGAGATTTTTGATTCTTCTAATCCTCTAGGAAGATTTTAATCTGTAGTTATTATTTTTGTTTCATTTGGCATCTACTTTTGGAAAGAGCCAAGGGAGGAAGTGACAAATCCATCAACTTAAGACGGGAAACACTGATTTCAGGGCTGTGCATATCTCATTGGAAGTTCCTTTTCCCTTTGGCTATTTTATGTTAAAATCCTTCCATGGGATAGTTTCTTCACATATGATTTCATTCACATCATTAAAATGTACCATCACAAAATTTATTCATCAAAAACTGACTGGAATAAGTCTAATCTTGCCCATTATATACCTCACCATGTTTACACATCACCCAAGACAGCAGACCTTCATGGGACATGGGGACATGACTGTGGATTAAACATAACATAGTAATACAGCTTTACAAAAAGAATGAATCCTTTGTCTGATTGCTATCCTGCTTATAAACTATTTTGCCTGGAAGACACTAAGTCATTTATGAATACCACCTTGTCTGTGTATGTTTCTAACATATTTCTGTAGGATCTTTCCTCCTTTGCCTGAGGCACAGTGAAAACAAGCAGCACTTGCTCACTCCAGCTCCTTCCCCATGAAAAAACCTGTGTATTTCAGTGTTAGAGAAAGGAAATTTTTCATTTTGCTTCCATTAGCAGCAACTCTCAGGGTCTCGAGATGCTTATTACAGAAGAAAATCAAGCAAGAATAACAGCATTAAGTGATTAAGTTGTGCCTAGCAAAACAGAGACTCTCTGCCCTGAACGGAGACTCAGAATAGCAATAAAGACATTGCAAAACAATATAAATACCAGTGTGATTAAAAAGTCTCCCTCTAAAGCAAACAAGTCAGAGCACACAGAAGGAGTGTCACATCTAATAGCTGCCCTCAGTTGCACAATATCTAACATCTCTTATTAGGAGCTCTAACCATCCCCCAGAACTGCTTCCACCAAGCAAAAGGCATTTTAGTCCTTGGTTACTGGTCCCCAAGAGGGCTTGGTGCCTCCCTGTGTGTCCTCTGCGTCTTCCTGCTGCGTTGCAACACTGACAGGGGAACCACAAGGCTATGAACGATCAGCCCCAAAGTCTGGAGCGAGGCAGTCAGAAAGGAAAGGGAGATTAGGATGAGAGCTGCATTGAACCAGAGCCAGCAGTCCAGCCACGGTACTTACACAGTAAATAACCGTGATGACAACTTTGCTCACCTTTCAGCACTTGCCCCTTTTAAACAATTCTGTAATATCTTGTCCCTTACTATAAACAATGTATCATTGTGGGTGTTGACATTTAACCTGTTTGTCAACAGATCCATTTACATCTCATTTCGCTGGCACCCCATGCGAGAGGCAGTAAGTGAAGAACATTTTAGCACAAGTGATGAAAGATGTCACTGCCGGTGCCCTTTTGCGCTGCCTGCTCTGCCGTGAAGTATAGCAACCATTAGTAACAGGGATTTAAGTGCAACGTCTACTTTCACCCAGCAAGGTCAAAAATTTATGGTTCTGACCTTTTCTCTCTCCTCTGATGTTGGAGTGGGCTTGGGTCATGTTCTCAAGAAATAACATAAAATCAAATGGATTTGATGCTGGTTCAGTGTTAAGTGATGCAGAGAAAGGATTCCACCTTTCCCTGATAAAAATTACTTCAATGCCTTTAATAATGAGGGCCATGAAGTTCCACAAACTTTACAGAAAAGGTTGTAAGGGTGTTGAGTGTTTCAAAAGTGCACACAAGACAAGGTAATTATTCCAAGGAGATCTACATTTATTCTGTAGTTTCTCAGATGTGTTGCTCAAGGTCTCAAATGTATGTCTCCAGAAAAGCAAGTCTTGTTATGGCATAAAGCTCTGTGTTAATTAAACCAGTCTAACTTCTAAGTGCTGTGCTCTTAGCAGGCTATAAACCACTTTGATTTTGTTTGGGTTGGTCACTTCACACATGCAAGCTAGAGACACACAAGCCCTCGTGCTGCATTCCCCTGATCTGAGCGAGTTGGCTGGGTCAGACTGCTGTCTATACTGACAAGCCTTGGAGCTTCAATGTACTTCTCACGCTTTTCCCTCATTCTTATTTTTAAAGCCAACCAGAGTTGAACTATTCAGCTGAGTTGCTTTTCAGCACCGGAGCCCTGTGAAGTGCACAGCTGCTGCAGTCTCCAGCACTCTCCTCTCACCCCGTCACCAGCAGCTCGGCGTGCGAGGAGCAGGAATCCTGCTCACACCAGTGATGGAGGGCAACTGCCCAGCCACGAGGGTAATGGGTATTTTAGGGACTGTTGGCTCCTCTCTCGCAAAGCATGACAGACGAGAGTCACAAAGTTCAGCCAAGATCAGTCCTGCTAGTGCTTAGGACTGGGGATCAGCTCAGCCCATCGCAGTCACATCGGCTCAGTGAGAAACCAATTTCCAAATAACAATGTGGTCTCATTATCTGGAATGGGTTTTTTCCTCCCCCCCGCCTTCCCCGCCCCACCCCTCCTCCCCCGTGGTTTTTTCTGGTTGGGTTGTTTGTTTGTTGTTGTTTTTTTTTCCCCCTACAAATAAGGTCAATACCAATCCAGCTGCCTCAGACACATATATCGCAGTTATGCAGAAATTCAAACATATATTATCTGTGAGGCAGTAGCACAGCTGGCATTTAATTTTGGTACAGCTTGGTTTACTTGTAATTTATTTTCTAGCTGTTCTCAACAACAGTGAGATTCCTCTTTGATAAGGAAAGATTTAGAGCAGTTCTGGACACTCATAAAACACACTTATATGAGAGAGCTGCAGATTTCCAGCAAATTTTTTGTGCTGGTCACTTTTTGTATCTGTAGATGCTCCCCCTGGCTGCAGTACCACAAGCAGAAGCAAAAGTAGCCTTCCTTAAAGATAATGTTTCCCAAACTTTCTGCTAAGGATGCATAACTTCATCAATTCCCTAGGTTTTAGATCTGAGTTTTGGACTTCTGCCAGAAAATATAATGTCTATTTGCGTACAACCTATCCATTTTAATGTGCATACAAGCTGTCCTCGCTGTCAGAGACTCCAGCAAGCACTGTTGTTTAACGGAGGCTTTGGAAATATCAAGTCATACGAGAGCTATGAAATAGATTGTTATTGTTATATAAATATTTTTAACACATTTGAGCACTAAGCAATTAATACAAACACATTTTGTTTCCTGTTAGCTAAATCCCTTGGTATCCCATGTTCCCTCTGCAGTTCTTGTAGTCTAACAGGAGATACAATTTGTACCAGCCTGCCCAGGGCAAGGAAGCAAGATATAAGTTAAATGTTGCATATCTTTTCTTGCTGCTTGTTACTGCTACAGAGAACTTTCTCTCTGCTGTGCAACTTCATGTTCAAATTTCCTCCCCAATACCACAGGATGCTGCAAGTCTTAACTGAAAGAAATGCAAGGATAAACACAAAGAGACGAGATAAATAGGGGTCAGCAAGGATAACAAGACAAATAGGAATAGCTGTTACAACAAGGGCTCTAATCCCAGCAAGACCACTAAGAAAAGGTATTGTATTCGGTAATGTTCCTTGTCAAATTTAATGGATTATAAGTACCTCAGCTTCTCCTTATATAGATACTTCAAATTCATTTTGTAAAACCATGAGACAGATACACTAAACACCTACCACTGGCCACCTGACCATCCCTGCTGCAGCTCGTGACCTGCCTTGCATTCTGCTGGGATCCTCTGTGTCCATACTCAGCCCTTCCTTTCTTGCCAGGAACGCAGAGGCATGGAAATCCTCCTAACTGTGGGGCACATTCAGCTTTGCAGGTACTTCCCCAGGATCAGCTTGTTGTTTTTGTTACTACAGGTGGCCAGCATTTTTCCAGGCAGTCTAACACCTCCAGGGAAACTGCAATTTTAGTGCCACTCAGTTTTCAGTGTTGGCTTTATATGGAACAAGTGGACTCCTAGAAACCGTATGAAACCAGAATCTTTTAAGTTTTGCCATTCTTAAATTACCGCTAGATTGAGCTTCATGCTTCTCTTCCTCAAGGTCTCCCCCAGCCTGCTGAGCCCCTCGGGCTTAGGGTACACCAAAGCCTGGGGCACCATGTGAGGTTTAGTCTGGCATGGGAGCTACACACTGGAAGTGGAACTGGCCTGTGAGCCACTGCTGTGGAATATACTTATCCCAATGCCTGGTTTTCAGCCAAAATAAAGGTCAGTTTTGGTTAGGTTTTTTTTTGTGAATTTCTTTTCTATGTAAAAAAAAAAAAAATTAGTTCTTACATTATTATTTAGTTCTTTACCTGCTTGCTGGATATGAGCATTGAAAACCTCCCCACTACAGGAGCTGCACAGCATTACCACTCATGTCAGAATGTGACACAGTGCTCAGAAATACAATCTTTAAAGCATGGGTTACCCCATGAATATTTTATGCTTTCTGTTTTGTTTTTTGCTTAGCAATTATAAAGTGCCCTTTGTTTGTGTTTCGACAGAATTATTGTAGTAGAACGTGCTACCAAAAAAGGCAAGAGAAGAGCTTTCATGCCAGTCAAGAGTTCTCTTTTTAATTTTCTAGCAATAACAGAGTCACAAAATAGGACTATTTCAGAGGCAGGCAGTCTGGCGTTTGGTTAATCAGGAATAAAAAAAATCTACAAGTGGTAACTTGCTTTTGTAAAAGAGATTACCTCAAAGTCAGGAAACATTACGCAGTAAACCTGTCCTTGTTTACATTTCAGAACAGTTGCTAAAATATTACTTCTCTGTACTGGAAAATAACCAGTGCATGTCTTCCTCTCCTGCCATCCTCAGCATGGCTTCAACAACAGACCAGCTTCCCTGGCTTAGCCCTGAGCTGCCATGCATGTTTGTCAGTGTTTCCTCCCCCCTTTGCTGTTGGTCTGGAAAGGAAAGGTGGAAGAGCTGGGAGAAGCCAGCTCCATCCCACTTTCCCAGCAACCACAATAACCCCCAGAGCAGACTATTTTCTCGTCATTGCATGACTAATATAACCACAGGCACTTGAAGTGCATGGGAATTTTTCCAGCCAGTGTTCAGAGCAACCTTTCTTCTGGGGAGGGTCTTAGGACTTATTTTCTATTTTTTTCCTGTCAGTAAAGACTTTGCTGGTGCTGTTGGTGAAGCGTGACAGGCCCCAAATCTGACATCAGTGGAAAATGACTCTTCTTGAATCCGTCATACACCTTGAATTTCACACCAAACAGGCTACATTGGTGACAGTGACAGTCCATGCATATCTGCATTTTCTCAGGCATGTTCTCTAGTTAAGCTCTGCCAAAAATGGAGGAACTGATCATTTCATGGTTGCTGCACAAGAACTCACAAGACAGACAGAAGCCTTGCTGGGCTGTGCAATACATGCCACAGCACAATACCAGCAGCATGTGGTGGCAGCTCACAAGGTTAGAAAGAGCCATTTTAACTCTTGTATGTGCTGACACTGCATTTTCAGGTTCTCCTCTGGTTAGCCAGGAGCCTGCAAGTCCCTGAGCAGGGTTAACGAGCTCTGTGCTGCGACCCTCATTAGGAGCAGCTGAAGCATTTCTGTTCCTTCTGTGCCTCTTTTTACATCTCTTTCTATGTTTCTAAGAAGTCTTGCCAAGAACCCCCCAATTTATTTAGCTCTCACATCTGATTTGATTTGAAGCTTCTCAGCGCCTCACTCTTGGGTCTGGCCAGATCACTGGAGCAGAAGTCACAAGATTTCTTAAAAAGAAAACAGCAATAAAAGAGCTGATTAGACAAAACTGCTGAAAATCTTCAAGAATTAATTTACAGGCTATATGTGATGGCTTCCCAGAATGGCATCCTTCCAACTGCAGCGTCCCTATCACTCCAGTCAATGATGGGACAGATTAGGCATGGAATTCCTGACAGCTGATACACTGGAGCATTTTTATTTATGAGAAATGTTGCAATTTGGTAGGCTTTGACCATTCCTTTCAACTTGGGAAGTGCATATTGCCTGGCAAGTTTGCACCTCAGTGAACAGTTGGGTGCTGTTCAAGATCTACATGACCCCAGCACTGACACCTTTTATTTATAAATGTGACCCATGTGTGCTTCAACTACACAAGCTTGGTAAAAATCCTATCCTAACCACAGAAACTGAACAATTAATTACTAATATTGTCTCAAATGAGTTCTAAATAAATGACACTGTGGTTGTCTTCAAGGCTGATATTTTTAGGCATGAAACTCAGTTTCATGTTGGAGATCCTCCACTCTGTGGGGCCAGACAGGTTGCTGGCACACAGCCTTGCCAGCCCAGTGGGAATTCAGTTCTGCAAAAACCTCTGAATGATGTTCCTAGCACCAGCCCACAGCTGATGTCTGCGAGCAGGGAGCATCACTGGCCAGTCCGTAAGATAATAATGTCAGTGAGCCTTACACAAACACTGCGAAGTCTCCACAGGATAGAGTGACAGTGTGTGGCTACAGAACCAGTTACTGGTGGGGAAAGACATAGGCCAAAATCAGTTTTTACACTTTTGAAATAAGGGAAATTAGAATTTAAGCTTTAAAGCCTAATTCCTCCAGTCTTGCTTTCTAACTAGGTCCACAGTGTCCAGTCAACATTAAGGGGGAAAAAAGTATTCAATGAGTAAGGAAAAAATTTCTTGTGTCTGACTCTCCAAGTTTTGCAGAACAGCTTAGGAAAATTACAGTCAGTAATTCCTCAGATTGTAAACTGAACCTTTGGTTTAGTTTGTAAGTGGATCCCTGGTATTAAAATACAGATTTAGGGCCAAACATGCAATAGGGAAGATTGTTTTGTTTGACTTGTTTCCTGCAGAGGTCAAAGACAGGCGATTTTTTTTTTTTTAATAAATCTAAATATGTATCGAGTGATGGTTAAAATAGGAAAATACCCCAGGAGTTCTGACCTCTCTGCATACGTGCAAATCTGTAATTCAGCTGAATTCATACCAGAGCTATATTAACCTGAGTGCAGGTCAGCAGGTGGCAGGCGGGACACAAGGGCAGAGCAGGGCAGAAGAGACTCGTTAAACCCCGACGTTGGAACCGGATCTCTGCGTGCGGCTGTTCAAAGCCCGGAGAGCTGGGGCAGGCTCAGCTCCGCACTGGCACCGGCGGCCGCTAAATCAGGGCCTTGTGCATTGATTTATTTTAGAATGTCCAGGGCAGAGTTACTGGGCAGCCTAAATATAACTCTACCAAAATGGAAAAGCAATCTGGATTCAGTCGAGCACAATCAACAAATGTCCTCGCACCTCGGGAGTTGGGACGTGCTGTACAGTGTGCAGAACTCGGCTCTTGGTCGGGGCAGTGGAGCGAGGAAAGTGGCAGCAGAGGGAGAACAGAGAACAGAGCCCGAGCATGAGCCGGGTCTCCACTGGGAACACAGCAGCAGGTACCTGCAAGAGTCTGCAAAGAGAGCTGGCTTCTACCAGAGCAATACCATAAAGACAAAAAAAAAAAAAAAAAAAAAAAAAAAAGAAAAAAAAAAGAAAAAGAAAAAAAATTCTGTAGAGAAAGCAAATGGTAATTACATGTTTCTAGAGCTCCCATTCTCCAAAAACTTACTCTGAAGCAAGATGTAGAGGAAATATGGTTTTTACTTGTGTAAGCAGTTCTTAGCCAAATGTCCTCTCTTCCCTCCCCCTTCATTACTTCGCTACAAATCCGCTTCCTTACCCACACACAAACAAGGCTGTTGCCATAGAAGTCTTCTTGACTCGGTTAAAAAGCGATTCAAGAGGATCACCCGGTGGCTGAACGGGCTTATGCTGAGAGTAAGACAGGAGAAAGCAGGCTCTCTGGTGGCTGGGGCTGGGGGAGAGCCCCGGCTCTCCGGTTACATCTTGTCAATCTTGGTCTCTGCTTTTGCTCAGAAAGTGAAGCTGAACAGGAAATTATTGTGCTGCGTGACACAGAGAAGTACATCCTGGAGTATTAGTAAGATTATGTTTATGAAATGTTATTTTTCCACTTTAACAGTTAAAACCTTTGGACTTGTTTTCTTAACATCATTTTCATTTTCTGCAGTTATTTATGTTTTAATGCTCGCCTCCTCCAAAGGAGATCATCCCCTCCTCTTGCATTAATGCATAACCTCCATGTGTCCACAGCAGCCCTGGGGCTGAGGGAAGGGAAGGCAAGCCCTGACACATGCCAAGCACGTGGGGGAACCATCCCCTTGCGCCTCTTCACTCCTGAACCGATGCCAGAGCAGAGAGCTGGGAGCACGAGAGGCTTTGTGGACCCAGCACAAGGAGCAGGTGGGGAGACTGGTAAAGCAAGGGGCTAAGTGGGCCCTTCCTCCAGCGGGTGCAAATGTATTCTCACCTCCTTCATCTTTCAGAAATGGTCTGTAGCAAAGTGCTGGTATTATAAGAGGTCCTGTGACACGGAGAGTGCAGTTTTAACCAGTTCATCCCTTTTCAAGAGTAAGGCTAAAATAAAATACGTACTTCTTAGCACACTGTAAACATTAACTGCCTCCTTTGTAGCCTCTCTGATGAGTGTCCTTCAGCTACCCCTGTGCTGCAGCAGCAGCCTGGCATTGCCATTGCAGGTACATGCCCTTCCAAGAACATTCCCCGAGTTAAGGGTCACTTTTGCCTCACAGAACTTGCACTTCTCACACGCTTTATAGAGACAGAAGCTGCCCAGTTCTCGAGGTGCCCCAGAAGTGAGCTTGCCCCACTGTCCTTGGCTGCTGCACGGCACTGGCCCAGACATGTGCCATCAGAAGCCATGTTCCTGCTTCTGCAGGCACTGAGCAGCTGTGGGCTGCCCTGTGGTCCCTCTGTGCTAGGCACAGGCTCCCTCATGGGGTCCCAAATGTCACTTTGCCAACAGAGTGGCAAGGAACAGGATTCAACATCCTGCATTTAGCTGGAAGCAAAGGACAGAGAAATCAGTGGGGTCTGCCCACAGGAAGAAGGCAAGGATGGCACAGAGCAAGGAGCCATGTGTGTTGGGGTGGATATCTGGAGAAGGCGGAGGACAGCCACATCCTCACCAGCTCTACTGGTGCTGACAACTGGCTGCTGAGCTCCAGCTGTGGGGTCTGAGGTCTGACCCTGCCCTAGGCTACAGGAACCAAGGTTCTGGATTACCCTATGAGGAACAGGACGAAACCCAACTCTTGATTAGCTGTTGGTTAATTAGCCTGCTGTACCCTGGGTGAGACAGAGGTCCTATAGGAGATGGAGCATCTGGCTGTGTGGGACGTGACACGAGGCAGCACTGGAGGGTTGCACAGGGTTGGGTACCAGCCTCTCCTAGCCCAGGGGCTTCATTTGGTAGCTTCAATATTTAGTTGACATATTTTTAAGTTATTTTAAAATACACCCTGAAGTTCAACACAAATCACTGTCACAGGCCTGAGGCTGAAAGGCAAGACAGGGCTCATGGTGTATCCTGCTTGCATGTGGATCTAATTATCGGGGGGGCGTTAACAAAATAATCTCTGCTGAGGCTTACAGAACTCCCAAGACATCGTCTGAGAGAACTATCTGACATTTTTAGAGTGTTAAGGCTATGGATTTTTCATATTTTTTTTAGAGCTAAACATGTGGAATGCATACAATTTATTTTTCCATCCTAATTAGCATTTTCATTGGCTAAGCTGTGCCTGGTCCTAATAGTTCTAAGAGACCCACTGATTCCACACGCCAGGAGGGCCCCAAGGAAAACAGATACACAAAGACAATGCAATTACGCAGGATTTTAAGTAGCTCCCACTTAAACAGTGAGTGGTGTAATACTAGTCTAAAAGCTTCAACCAGCCTTTGAAGTAAAATCTGACTGCTGAAAGAGTGAGACAGAGAGAGGAAGAGGGAGAAGAAAAAGCCCAGGACAGTCTGTGCAGACTGAACCTGCATGAAAACTGCTGATCAAACACTTTGATTAGTTGAGTGCCATGATTTGAACTGAAGGAGAGCTGACTCTCAGTTTGAAAGTTGTTTCCTACCCAGATGCAAACTCAAAAGATCACCTATCCACTTGGTATTTAATTCGCAATATTGATGTGCCAAGCTGCTCCCACACACAGTAAATCAAGGAGCAAGGAGCCGAAGATATTTGCCAGCCCATACGGACAGTGACCCGCTTCATTTATTACCCAAGCAAGTGTGTCCATTTTGCAAACAGAAATGGCATTTTCCTTGCTTGGTGGCACTAAGTATCTTATTACAGCAGGACTGTCAGGGTCAGAGACCTACTGACAGTTCAGGATAAAAGCGCCCAGTGCCCCATGGCTCTACCTCAGTGAAAGTCAGACTGATGCAGACATAAACACTCATATCTCTTTAAAGAATATACTGCAGTGATGCCAGAAATTCTTAGGTGCTATTTATCTAGGAAATAATGTGTCTGAAAGGAAAAATAAAACAATTTTGACATGCTGCCCATGCCAAATGTGAAGCGTTTTGCTGCCTTCTGGAAGGAAGCAGGGTATCCTGAGGAGGTGCGTTTTCCCCGGCCTGCTGGAACACACCTGGGTTGTCAAACCCAGCCTTTGCCTCTGTTAAGACAGGCCAGAAGCTCAAGAGATAAAAAGCAAGCGATACCTGTTCCATCACCCAGAGCAGCATTTCTCCACTAGCAGTTTTTGAGCAGCTAATCAAAAAAAGCAAGCACAGACTGGTCTAACACTTGAAACATGCTGTTGCCTTCGTGTATCACTGTCATCCATCCTCTCATGCTCCAACACTTGCAATCTTATTTTCATGTGAGGCATTGGAAAACTATTGCCTGTGGAGCTGAGCAGGGTATCATGTGATGAGGTAGCCCTGTAGTGCAGCACTGCCTTTCTTGGGCCAGAAGCTTTGCACTGGATTTCAAAATACTCAGGACAGAGATTTTTGGGCTCTACTCTGTCTGAACTCTTCTTGACCTGCTTGCAGTTTTGTTTTACTTTGTTTGGCTTCATTTAGAAGTGGCAGGAAGTTCTCTAAGTGACTGTGTGTGCAAAGTTTGTTTTACTTTTGTACATCTTTTCATGCTCTGGCCACATTTTAACAGAGACTGTAGTTATTCTATGCAGAGTAAGCTATTTTTGATCAATGCAATACTGCAGTGTAGGTGTGGACAGATTGGCCACAACATCCGTGGAGAAGTGGACAGAGAGGATGCAGCACAGAGGAGCACAGGCATGGGATGACAAGAGATGTGGCACAGGTAGGCACTGGTCATCCCACAGCTATAAATATCTCTCCCTTCAATAAAATTCAAGTAGAGTTAGTTCAATAAAGTTAAATAAAAGTGGAGCTGGACAAACCTGGTTTTAGGGTAAAATAAGAAAAAGAAATAGTACCAAACATATGTAAAATCCACTACATATAGTAAATTCCAGAGGAACACGGAGCTGCAGACCAGTGCAGAAAGAGAAAGGTGTAAAAAAACCAAGTTAGAAAACTTATGAAAACTACTTCAAGTGGATCCTAGATCAAGAAAGGAAACACCATCAATCTGAACATCACGATCCTCCTTTCAAAACACTCTGGATGTCCCTGACTTGCTGGAATTCCCCAGCCCCACTAGACTGAGACCACCCACCTCAGGACACGGAGGAGCAGCCTGACACCAGAAAAAGGGGTAGAAATCAGATGTGTGTGAAAGAATTTTCACTTCACTGTCATTCTTTCTTTCTCTGTAACAATTAGATCTAGACTACCAGTGATTCTTAAATTACTGTTCAGGTTTCCGATAGTATATGGCGAGCTTCCCCTTCACCTACTAAGAAGATTTTTAACTTAAGAATTTCTGGAATTAATTAAATGTGGTAACATTAAAATGATAGAGAGGCTATGGATAGGAAAGAGCGATCTCTGATCTTCTGTGGGTTTGCTCTGACTGTCACAATTCCCATGACTGAGATGTGGTATGGGGTGACTTCTGGAGGTCAGACGAGGCATGGCTGGGAGCTGCACAGCACAGCATGTTTCTGGGTGAGGGACAGCTATTTCAGCAGAGAGTGGCAAGCTTTCATCCACCATGAGGAAATCACTGCTTTTCCCAAGAAAGGGAACATAAATTTCCTCAGATCCCACCAAGAAAATAAAAATCCTGGGATAGGGGAACTGCAACACACATTATTAGTGTTAAAATAATAAAGATCAGGCCAGAAAACGCTATACCCGATTTGATTTGGAAGGGCTAAGCTGGATTCGTGAGAGGGAGGCTAGCAGAGGATGGTATGTGTATAATTTGTAACTTAACCCAGGCTGCAGTGATATGGAGACACCACCTGTCATACCCTTCATGGATGCATAGAAAACATTTAACGTGATTTTACAGGACCTTCTGAATCAAGTGATCTTGAAGTTTGTTTTTCACAAGACCTTTGCTGATAATGTTTTCCTTATGGACCTTCCCTTGTCAAATTTTTGCCAAAACTCAGCAGGATGCAATTTCGTCTTCATTTTCCCTGGGAAATGAAAACCAGTGCAGTTCTGTAGGGCTAATCACACTAGCAGGTATCAAGTCTTTAACAGTCTTTAATCAAGTCCTTTTTTTTTTCCTCTATAAATGAGGAAAGAGGTATTTGCAGTTTCTGAGTTAAGGCACTTGGGAAACAGCAAGTGCAAAAACCCAGAGGCTTGGGAGATCTGCAGGCCAGTGTTCGATGCATTATCATGCAAATTGCATCGCATAGAGCACTGACTACAAGTTCTGTAATCACAGCTTTGATGAACTTCAGGAGCTGCAATGTGCTCTGAAAACCTAGTTTTTGGATGGATATACCTGGATGCCAGATCTGAGTCAGCCTAACCAGCTTAGTGGAATTAAACTTCTGGATATAATCCAGCTTCAGTAGAAGCACAAGACTGTGGCAACTCTTCAAATGAGAAAACATATTCAAAGGCCATTGCCAATTTTTTCCATATCACAATTTTTAGTCTATGCTCAGACCTATTCCACCTGCTTTACAGATACACATAAACTCTGGTCTTTGCTCCAAAGACCTTATTTTCTGTACATGTGGATCTCATGCAGAACCATATCTGATCATATATCAAGGCGGATGCTAGAATTAATAGTCTACTAATCATGTTAGCTTTTACTTTTCAGCATATGCTCATGCCATATTTCTGCAGCAGTTATCTATAACATGATGGATAATTTTGTCTGCTTCTAGTTTTCAAGTAATACTGGGAACATTTTGGGTTTAATCAAAGGAACCTGACATTATTCTATGGTTTTGTTCTTGACACTGCATTCATGGTTCAAAAACATTCCCAATGCCCAGCTTTCAAACTCTTAATAGAGCTTGGTTTGGGTATACCCAAAATTTCCAGTCTCCATCATTACGTGTCAGCCTCACTCACAGGATAGGCTAGTTTCCCATTACTTGCTGCAGAGCCCAGACCTTCTGTGCTGCCAGCCCAGCACCAGGGCTGCACTCATAGTGTCCAACCTGGTGCCTTGGACAGGGGCTACTGGGGAGGAGAGAGGAAGAGGGAATATCCCTCCTTGAGTCTTTCTGGAAAGCAGTCTGACTACAGGACCCACTGCACTGCCGAATTGCCCTCCCAAAGCAGCTGTGTCGAGGAGGGCAGGCACAGTGGCTCTCCTGTGCTGGCAGACAGAGGAGCTGGGAGGGTACAGCATCCTGTGGCATTGCTGCGGTCCTTGCGCAAGCTGGACTGTGTGCTGTCAAAGGAAAGCCCTGGGGAATATTTCGTGGTGGTACGTTCCCTCTCCCAGCCTGGCAAGATAAGTGACACAGTAGGGGGAGTTTATTATATTCCATGTTTGTTGATACGAGCAAGACAGAATGAACTAAGGCTGATTTTATTTGTCTGGAAAAGGCTGAACAGCAGCTAATATTAAACACCACTCATGTGAAGCAGGGACATTGGTACTGAAAGGATTATAATGATTTAATGTGAACAGTAATAAAGTGTTCATGAATAATACATTTTAAATTATTACCTAGATATTGGCTGGCTGGAGCTCCAACCTTAGCCCATATTTCTCTGGCAGTATTTAACCTCGTCACTAATTTAGGGAATTAGAGGCACTCGAAATCTTAGCTGGAAGGGAAATATGGGTAGACTTCAAATACAATCCTTGTACGATTCACTCACTATTTCCCTTCTGTTCATATAAAGGAGAGTAACAGATATTATGAAGTCTGTGAATGAAGCCCATGAAATTAAGTCTACACTGAGTCTATGGCCTTTCCACACATTGAGATGGGCCTGCCACCAGGTCAAGCCGTTCTGTGCCCATAGGAGCTTGGCAGAAGTGCAGGAGCTGTCTTCCTGTGATGCTGCAAGTACCTACAGCCCGTCCCCACTACCTCCACACGCTGCTGACGTGACCGATAAGGACATTGCGTCCAGTGCAGCAGACAGAAAATTCAGCCCATCTCCTTTTAATTGTGAGAGTTTAGATTGGAATTCATTTAGAAAACACCCCACTAGCCAGGTGATGGATGGAGGAGGCAGATAACACTGTAACACACAGGTGTATAAAGGGACACACTTCTCTTTTCCCACTGACTGCACAAGTAGCTGTATCCATTTCCGACACCCTGTGCACTTTGCAGGTACCTCCTGCACAGCTGCTTCTTGCAGCACTGCACATCTAACAAGTGCTTTAGTAACACAGGGTACAGCTACAGATATTTCTGAATGAAGTGGAGGTGTGGATTTACAGTGTCAGTGTAGCTGCTAGTGGCAACTTCTTCCTCTTGCCTTGGAGCAGATTTCCCTTTATGGTTAGGGACTCTTTCACTTACCACAGGCTGAATGGGATCTTGCTGTGGAAAACATAATGTGATGTACATGCATGTCCCCACAGCCACTTGTTTGTATAGCTGTACCTCTAAAAATAGGAGCTGCAACCAGAGTAGGGTTTGAAAAGAGTCCTGCTGCTGCCCAAACAATGCTTTCAAAGGACTTTCAAACAGTGTGTCATGAGGGATTTGTAATTTGTTTTGCCATACAAACCACTCCAGCACCCATTTCAGCTTGGGTCTGAAGCAGAGTTTGTAGTTAAAAACACCATGCAGCTGTAATACAATAACAAAGCAATTCCTCTGACTAAAACTGGCTGCAGTCCTGGGGTCTTTTCTCTTGCTTTCTCAGACACACCCTTCCCTGAAATCTCCTTCTGGGTTATGCAGCTGACCCCAGGTCCATGGGGTTAGTCTATACCGGCAAAATGATTTTCGAGACCAGAACATTTACAGTTTGGTATCTAGATAAAGAGTGACTCATTTTTGACTCATGAGCAATGCCTGACCTTACTGATGTGTCCCCATCTGGTTTTAAGAAACTGAGCTATTGGGGGAAATACTAATCCTCAAATTCCCAAGCGCCATAGATGTCATGTGGCTGTCACCAGAAGGTCGAATGCGCACCCACACCTCTCTCCTCTGCCATACCCCAAACTGCCTGCAGCCTTTCTCCTGTGCTTGGGTACACACACAGGTAACAACTGTTCCCTTTCTTCCAGCAGCTGTACACACAGTTCCTGCACAGCCACCCCTCCCCTGCCAAGCAATGCTCTATGGGCCTGTGCATTAATTCAGGCTTGGGGTAGGGCTAAGCAGAAGAGGCATTTTGTGCAGAATGCATTCTGTTTTCATCAGAATATTTTGAAAGTAAGGGAATGCATGAGAATATGTATTTTCTGCGACCCAATAAATTCCATTTTTATTTTTGTTTTAATAAGGAAACCACAAAGTCTGCAGCTAAATATTCCCCAAATTTTTTGAAATTTCCCCCAAACTGAAATTCCTGTACAAGCCAGGCACTTCCACAGAAACAGAAGCAATAACAAAGTTGGATCATTAACATTGTGCAGAAGGTCAGTTTCAGATGAAAGTGTTGGAAATATTTATACTTTCAATATCTTTTTCTTTCTCACCAGTAAGATTAAACCATGTAACTTAAGGAAAGAAGATAGTACAACATGGAAAACTTTTGTTAGTTCTTGTCAGTGCTCAGAGATCTCCCTTTAGCAAGCTTGCAGTCCATCTTGCAGTCCACAAGAGTGCCTATGCGCTGCAGTAGCTCTACTAGACCAGCATCCACTTCAAGTGATGAAAATCCACAGGAACAGATGCATCTAGACCAAGCATTCCAGTAAGAGAAATTTATTGTTTTAATATTCCCTTCTCCAATTTCTCAACCAAGGGATCTTCCATCACTAAATCAACATGACCCAGACTGCTGCAGGAAGACAGAAAATAGGAAAAGTGCAGACTTTTAAAAATTAAAATGGAGTCAAAGAGGTCCTCTGCAATATTGAGTTTTACTACAGTACCAAGATGATTCAAGAGAGCTACTCTGTGAGGCCAACAGAAGAAGCAGGTAGCAAGAGAACTTGTTACTGGTGTCAATATGACAAGAATGGGTGAAAATCGTCTTGATCAGAAACCTGAGGTCCTGCACAGAGCATGACCTGAGGCAATCTGATCCCTCCACCCCCAGTGCTTTTATCATCACACTGGTCACAGATGAGGGCAGGAGGGTTTGAGGGTGAACATTCCGTTTGTGCTTTGCCTCTTTCTCTGTTCCCAAGGCCAGAATGATAAGAGCATCACCTATCACATGTCAGTCCACTGGCAATTTCTCACAGCTAAAGAGAAAACTGGGCTCGGCAACACCCTGTCTTATGGATGGCCCAAATATACTTCCCAAAGCAGAGGATTGAAATAGCACCTTCATCCTTCTCACATCACCTGGCCATGTGGGAGACACTAAATCTGCCTCTTAGTGTCAGTGGCCCATGCAGCTCCTGCAGGATACCTGAAAGGGCTTTATTCCTAGCAATGCTGAAGAAGAGTAGTGTCTTATGGTATGTAGCGCACAGAAAGAGGGTAAAAATATGATCCAGAGAGCTTACAATGTAATTAAATGGTTTAATTCCTTACATACACTGTAAAACTGAAAATCCAGACTAGGTGCATTTGAAAACAAAGCAAACCACATAAATGTGAGCTGTTTCACACTAGACTATGGGTATATTTATGTGGAAGACTGAACAAATAAATTAGTGGGTTTTTTTCTTATAATGTAAATACTGCCAAAAACACTGGAGATCCCAGTAAAGTCATCTGGATGGAGATATAATGCAGTGCAGATGTGAAAGTGCTTGAAGGAAAAGAGGGCGCGTCCAAGCCTTTCCCAAGACTCTCCTAACACCCTTATGACAGTGATCTGCCTCAGTGTTGTTGTTGGCATGGCTCTCTCAGCAGCCCTCACATCCCAACATCATAATTGAAGCTACAGGCCCAATTCATTAAAAGAAGATTTACTGGTGTTAGGAGTGTTTTGTCATAGACCTTGTTTTCATAAATGGGGCTCTATAGTGCATGTGATTTACAGAGGAAAGAAAAAACTGAATTATGGGGAGAAGTGCACATGAGCAAGGTTCTTGGAGTGAGAACAGTTTAGTGCGGAAATGTGACACAGATCTGGAAGAGAAGGAATTCATTCTCCTTCTTACCTGCTGACATCCCAAGAGATGTCTCAGTAAGACAAAACCAACACTGGAGTTGTTGTGGTGCTCTGTACACCACTCTGCTCCTTCTACTGTCCTGTGTGCTCCAGCAGCTCTATGGGAGCTGGCAAGGAGCAGGGCGGTACCAACTCCCACGGCTCACTGCCTCCTCTGTGTAGCTCTCCTGTCTTGGAGAACCACTCAGTTAAATTCTGAGTAGATGACTTCTACACTTGGAGTGACTTCCTAGCCAGACTTGCAAGTACAGCCCAGCAAGATTAGCAAGGGGAGCTGCAGCTCTAGTGCAAGTGGCTGTGGGAGCTACACTGCAAGAGACGTGTGAGACATCTGGGTATGGCATAATAAATAAATGCTTAGCAAGCAGAGACCAGTGCAAGCAGTGGAGCCTTGGGCATGTCTCGTCCTAAATGGGTGTCTAAAAAATCAGGCTCTTCAGTAACCTACTCTTTTCGTTGTCTACCAAGGAGGCCAGGATGCTGATTGGACACGGTTGAGGTGAAGCCCCTCCATGGGTCCTGATTTTAGCCTAATTGCAACCTTCAAGTTGAAGTTTCCCATGAGACAGAATACAAACAGCACAGCAATGTACAGTGCTGTCTGTATTGGCAGGAACAACACAACGACTGGATCCAGATGCGAGAATCCTGAGGACAGACCAAAACTCTTCTAGTCCCCTTCCTTTTTCCCTCTCCCTGAAAAAAAGTTTATGCCTATTAGCCCTTATGTCTCTACTCAAAAGAATTGAGTAAACGTCTTGTCCTTTCACTGAACCCTATATATTTGTTATTAAAAGACAAGTAAATTATTTTATTAAAAAAAGTGGAAGCTTCTAATTTTTTATGAGATTTGTCTCTCAAAATTCATAAAAGGCTATAATGTGATTAAACCAAGCCAATGAGCAACATACAGCTTAGTATCAGACATGTTGGAGTGGGTCAAAATCCATGACAGCCAGGAGTTAACAGACCTATAGCACTGAACGAGGGAAACTGTTACTGTTTTGATTATGATGTTATAAGTATTTTGCTCTTGCAGATCTGATATGCTGCAGTGACCTAGAAGCGACACACAGAGGGTGTCTTCCAGAGGGTGTTCTGTATACAACAAAGCAATTTCCCTGGCCAGATCTTGTGCATACAAATGATTTTCTGGGAACATTCTTTCACATCTTTACAAGTGATTCACTCATGGATATCACATAGGCCAAAAAATTTTGTTGGCTTTTTAATAAAAAGGAAGTGTGAAGTGAAGCATTTACTGCCTTTAAGTTGTTCATACTTGTCCAGCAATCAGGAGCTGTTTTCCAGAGGCCCTGCAGGTGTCCGAGTGCACATTGAATTTGGCAGCATCTATTGTTTATGCCAAGCAGTAGATTTTTAAGGAACATATGGAAACATTCACAGAAAAGGGAAATTTTGAACTTTTGCAATGGGAGTGATCTTGTACAAAACCTGAAGCTAAATTTTACTTGCTCAGTGGGAGAACAAGGTGCAAAACCATGCTTATGAGTCACGAACTCATTCAACTCATTCAGTGTCTAAATAGTGCATATTAGATATAGGTTGCTCTTAAATTGTTTTTGACCAGGGAGTTATCCACTGAATAATTTTGATTAGGCAAGTTTGTTGTAGATAGTAATAACTTGCTTGTGGTCAATTCAAAAAGTATAAAAAAGAAAAGATAAACCATCCAAATATGATCTTATTCCAAAATATTTATTCTGTTCTAATCACATGGCAACATTCAGGTATATCTAGTTAAATCCCACTGGCAAGCCATCAGCAATAGAACACCAGGAAAATCAGCCTTGATGCTTCAAATCCATGTTTCTCATTTGCAAACCAAGAACCGTGTAGTAGAGGGGAAGAACCTGAATTTCAAATGCAAGCTGACTGACAACAAGCATTTATCTTGGACAAACTCCACAGCAGTCATTCCAGGGATCCGCAGATGATGACTGAAAAGTGTAGTTTTAGATCAATCATATTTCATAACCTAATTTCAGGGCTGGGCTTTCTCTGTGTTGGAAGAGCAAAACTAAAAAGAGATTAAGAAGCCTGCCTAGTAAACAGCATACCAGCCCGTCAGAGTCTTATTACGGCACATAAAACTTCGATTAGATGAACAATTCAAAGGTTGTCAAGACAAGGATTCAAAAGCTGGGCAATACCAGAAATGAAGTCATTGTACTCAGTTTCAGAACTTTGATTGACGCAGCCATGTTATCCTTCCGCAGGAGTCGTGTGTAATTAGCATTTTCATGAATGAAGATCCCATCTGTACTCACCAGTATAAATCATGACAGCCAGAGCTTGCTAGAAAATTGATTTTTTTGTTTGATGGATGCCTTTCCTGATTTTTAGGGATTTTTAAGCCTGGCACCTCATCTGCCCAAAGTACAGTTACCGATGGCTTTCAGTGGTGCCACCCACCTCTTCAAAGACTGCTTGAATGAGGTGCTCTGCATCACCTGGGACAGAGGGACAAGAGCAGTCCATCTTTTTGGGGCAGTACTGTCCTTTCTATCCCTGTCCTTCCTGGCTGCAGTATGTTCTTCCCTTCCGTTTGCTCTCAGAGAGGATGGACTCTGTGAATTTTAGAATATCACAGTCTAAACGTACCTTGAAAACTGCTCTGGTCTTTCAAAGGCTGTTCTTTTACTCTGTGCTCTGCACTATAGTCAGTTCTTTTGCCACGTTGGGAGCTGTTTCCAAAGAATGGAAGAACTGCCACTCATCCCACCCCCCATACAAGAAAACGCACTCAAGAATTTCAGGCCATGGAAAAAAAAGCATTTTTCATCCCTAACTTGGATCTTGAAAGTAGCTTTAGGTGGTTGTCATCAAAAATCTCATGCTGAAACATATTTCAAAGTTTGTCAAAATCACAAACAAGAATACTGGGGATTTATAAAAGAGAAAACTGTTCAACCCAAATAATGAGTAGAGTTGCTAGATCTCTCCAAAACAGCCTTTTAAGTAAGATCTAAAAGCGTTTCTCCACATAGGGTTCAAAGCTAATAACCTAAGGACTGGTGTATTTTAGAGAGCTAGAAGGACCGCAGAGAATCCTCTACATCTTCCTCTAGACATTCACTGAGATTAGACTGACACCAAGAGTTGTACTGAACTAAGTCCACAGCCCAAAACTGATAGTGTCTCTTGCTTAACATGAGCAGCAAGTCTCTTCAGACTGAACTGCTAGATTTCTGTTCTACACTAACAATCTGTAGGACTAATTCACAGACAGTAACTGATCACTTACTAAATCAAGGTGACAACAAATACTCATATAAATCACCTTCTTTATTCCTACTGATGGCTTCTTCAAAAATGTTACTTTTCATTTTTAGAAAGCACTGTTTGGAAGAGAAAGGAAAAGCATTACTCTGACACTGTCTGTATGAGCATTGCCTCTCTTTACGTATTTTTCTGCAGGCTAAAATGTGGGAACTGAAACAGGAACTCCAAAAAGGTTCTGATTTAGATACCTAATGTAAGATATGCTTGAATATTTATCATCCCAAATTGTGTTTCAGGTTTTTTGATTTATGCTCATGTCTATTTTTTTGAATTTAATTTTCACTGATACATGTTTTCCCTAAAGCCTCTTGCACTGCAGGAAAGAAGAGCCCCCTAAAGCTGGTTTGTGTAGATTTTTAAAACTGGCTTACACGTCAAAAAATAGACACAGCTGCAGTAAAGGGCAGTTTTCTTAAAAAAGAAAAAAAGAACCTGAGTTTAAAGAACATTCGTTTTATGCAAATAAATCTGTGCAGAAAAGCATCCTAAGAAAAATCTGTGCCCTTTAGAGACCCTGGAAAGCAGCTGGCCTGGCTCTGCAGGAAGCAGCCTGCAGGTGCTGGGAACTGCCCAGAGGGTGAAATTCGCAGCTGCTGGACTCAGACCTGGCCTTTACCACAGTGGGAGCAGGAAGACGTGCCTGAGGAAGTGGTAGTTGTCCCTGGAGAGGTGTCACCCCTTCCTGGCTCCAAGCAGAAGGGGGCTGCTTGGCTCTTTCCATCACATGCAGATTTCTATCAGGCTGGATTTTGTGATTTTTTGTAAAAAAAAAAGACTTAATTTGAGAAATATTTATTTGAAGGTTGTGGCTGGCAGGCATTTTCCTCTAGGGCAGCTTGTGCTCTCATTTGGGTCAGTTCAGTAAAAAAAGTCAGATAAATGCTACTGGAGACCTGCAGAGGAGAGACTGATCTATTACTCATTTGAAACAAGAGTAGCTTCTTTTTGCAGGACTTGTAATTTTTCGTGTGGGATTTTTTTGGTTTTGTTTTGGTTTGGTTTGGTTTTTTTTCTTGCTATCATGACTGTGGATTTTTTCCCTCTTCGATATCTTTCATATGAATACCTTTCCTTATCAAAGGCAGTATTAGAAGCTGAGGGGAGAAGGGGAGACAAAAGGAGTGCAATTGTCACATGTTTCTTCCCACCCAGGTAGATCTGGATTGCTTGGCCTTCATCTTCTTAGTCTGTAACTCTAAAGGGTTCAGCCTGGGTAAAAAATGTTATGCCATGCTGTGTGACTTGCTTTGTGAATTCCAAGGACTGTGTAACAAGCCAGGGCTCACATACTGCAGACAAAGTGATGGCACTGCCTGACTTTTGTGTCACTACAGAGAAAGAGGTGGAGCAAGGCATTTACATGTCTCTCAAGAAAGAGAAGGTGGGTAGACAGCTGGAAAAACAAACATTTTAAGAAAAACAGATGAGAAACAGCAGAGAACACAGTCATAAATATGTCGTGTTAGTACAACATTTTCCTACCTTTAGATCTCAAAATGCTTCACCACTTTATAAGACGGGAAGGACACAAAACCCATTTCCATATTCACTAAATGTGTTTACATCAGAATCAAGGGTGAAAAATTACCTTCGTGGTACTGCACACTTGAAACATCCCTTCTTCTTTCCCCCAGCTCATTTTGTGACATCTTTCAATATAAATGTCCCTGTCCACATAACTGAGGTTCACTGAGTTCCAAGGCTGGAGAAAATCTAAGGTAAACTTGGAACTGATATGGATTTCAGGAAAAAAATGGCATTGATTTGACAACAGCTGTTTCCAACTTTGCGAAAAAATGTGTAAGTGACGGGTGAGGCTAGTCAGCAGCTGAACAGTTAATTGTTCCATTCAGTGGGTGTTCCCAGTCATCCTGGAACCCAGCTCCCCATGAAAGAAATGCCAAGACACAGCTTTCCTTGTCCAGCATGAAGCTAACGTGCTTAATCCCTTCCCAGATATTCTTTTGCCATCTCCACCCAATCAATAATGAAGAACAAAGCCAACCTCCACAAACTTTTCCCCCCTCAAGCTATTTTCCATACAAGTGTGAAATGTCAAATTTGCCTATGCTGGGTCTGAAACCACAGGACTGGATTGGGACAATTCAGTTGCGGTATCAAAGTTAAAAGGGATTATGAGATACATATTTGGGACCGGGATATAGTATGGTTGGCATGAAAAGAGCTATGGAGCTCTGGCTGCTAGGGTTTGGCAAGCGGGAAGAAACTGCGCTTAATGCAGTTTTGAAAACAGTATCTTATTGCTCTGCTTCCATGAGAACCATCACTGGAAAAAAACCCATGTGTTTTGAAATATTCATTAAAAATAAAAGATTTCCCCTTGCCAGAAGAGTCCAGTAGCCTGGAGTATCTAACTCCAACCTCATAACCCGAGTTTGTACCAGGCAGAGAAGAGTGTAGCTGTCATGCATTGGTTTTTATTCCTTTTTATTAAAATTTCAGGGAATGTCTCTGTCTTTCCTTCTAAAAGAATCCCATTTTGTATTAAAAAAAAAATTGATATTCAGTACGACTAGGAGAAAGTGTGTCTGTATAGGCTATTAGTTGGTGTAAACTGATGGCTGATTAACGGCATTCCAGTTTAAAAAGAGGAAAGAATCAAAAACACAGGGTTTTGGCCAGAGTGCAAGGTGTAAATGAGATCAAGCCAGGCATGAACCAAAGGCAGGAAGGGACAGCTATGGGAGAGATGGCAAGTAGGATGTTCTGAAAGGGTTTACTGAAGAGTCAAATGTTGATGATGTTGTTTTAGCCAAAGTGAGAGTAGAGCTGTTCTGTTCAGAACCAAGAGCGCATGTCAGTGAAGTAGACACAGATGTTTTCAAAGGTCAGTGGTAGCTGGTGAATGAGGTGACACTGCTGAGTAATTTTGTGCATGTTGTGATCACTTCCTAATCCTGGGAAAACATCTTAGAGTGTAGTTGCAGGTCCCCCTGCCTTTGGGGAATCCGCTGAAGCAGAACCCATGTGTCTCAGGGCTGCTGAAAGGATAATCTGGTTGATGGCAGTCGATGGATTGGCCACCTAGAAGCACAACCCCAGGTGCTGTAGTGGATGCCTCTGCAGACCTGACGGGAGCTGCTGAAGTCAGGTACATCACCCCAGGTAGGCCTATCCTAGGGAGAGTTAAAATGGAAGTGGTTCAGGACAGATGTACTTGGCACATGGTGTGATTCTTGGAGTGGTCTTGTGCAAGGCCAGGAGACAGACTTCAATGATCCTTGTGGGTCTCTTACAACTCAGGATATTTTATGATTCTATGACATATGCCTCACAGGTAAAGCCAAGGAAGCGTGAGCTCTATTGAAAAGTTTTTTGAATTTTTTGTCCCTATTCAGGTCTGCCACATTATGCTTCTAACAGTATGTCACATCTAGACCAACAAGCCAACATACTTTATATACCCGGCCTCCCTACCCTCACGTCCCACCAGCTTTTTCTGCCCCTTACTCAGGCTCCCGTTCAACAGGACTTGGACCCAACAGCTCCTACCTATCCCACCTGCCTACCACCCTCCCCCCCTCGTCTCTGAACGCTCCCGCTAAACTGTCCTGCCACAGCCTGTTTCCATGTCAGCTGCCCCAGCAGCCCGTGTCCCCTTGGTGAGGGGCGTCCGGCCGGGCACGGCCTTTCCCTGCCGCTCCCTGAGGGCTGCGGGCAGCGCGCCCGGCGCCATTTCCCGGCCCGCAGGTGGCGCTGCTGCGCCGGACCCGCGGCCGGGCTGAGGCGGGCGCGCGCCGGTCGCCTTTTCCCTCGCACGAGAGCACCAATATAAACAAAACAAAAGCGAAATTATTTTTCAGTGACGAACAATCTTCTGCGGAAAAGAAACAAACAGGCAGCCAGACGCAGTGGCAGCCTTCCCTCAGAGGAGCGGCGTGTGGCCGCCCGGACGGCACCGCCGGGTGTGGGAAACACGGGCTTTTCCCCGCGGGTTGTGGCTTAGGGTCGAGACACACCTGAGGAGGGGTCGGGGCAGCGGCGCAGCCCCATGACAAAGATGACACGAAGTTAAGACAGACACACATCATAGCCGTGACTTTTGTCTTCGCTAACGTGAGGAGAATTAATGAGGAGGACGTGGGGAAGGAGATCTGCCGCTCCCGTCCCAGCAGTTTCTGCTGCAGAGCACCGTCGCACCCGGCTGTCAGAGGGACAGTGCCCAGGAATGGCCTGCGAAGGGGGCACACAAGCCAACAGCCACCCTCGGGTGGGTTTGTGGCTGATGGGAGACCAGAGCTCAGCTGCAGCCATTCCAAACAAGCCGCTCTCCTGAAAGCAGCCTGTATTTTTACTGCCCTGCCTACATATAATTGAGGATTTTCCCCCCCATCTCAGTTCGATCTCTTTTCTTCACCACCCCACAGTTATTATGAACTTATTCAGTTATCTATATGGTTCAAATATACCGACACTGCCTTAAAAAATCCTCAGGGCAGAGTTTTAGGAAATTGGTCAGAAATCTTTGAAACTGAGTCATTTGGGATGGGTTGAACTTCTGTTGTTTTTTTCTTTTTTCTTTTTTCTCCAGCTGCCTGCTGTGTGTTTGTCAGATAGGGATTGAACTGAGAAAGGGTCTTGGAGTTCAAACGCCTTCCCTGCTGCAGCGAGGTGGAGCGTGGCACAGGATGCAGCTTATCACAGATAACAGCTGTGTGTACCAGGGGTCTCGGCTTCCCTGTCCCATGCTGTTCGCTCGGCTCCCTGCCTCTCCCGTGCATGCTGTGTGAGAGAGGCTGGGGTAGGGGATGGATTTCAGACCCATTAACAGCTCTTCAGCCAGCTAAAGTCAGTGTCACGGGGCACATCCTGCTGATTCAGCAGCAGAGGGCACTTCCTATCTCAGGGGGAAGGAGAATAAAAAAGAAATAAATCTGCTTTGCCTCAGAACCCACGAATTGCACCTTTCAACCCTGTCCGGGTGAAATGTGGACTTACATTACACAACGACATTGCTTCACTCACATAGCTAAAGCAGTGTAATTTCTAAGCCATTAACAAAGCTGTACAGATATAAATGGAGTCCCCAGCATTCACCAGCCACTGAACTCAGCCAAAACAGACACTCCATAGAGCTATGTCCACACCAGGATTTGGTTGTTCGAAAGGTTGAGGCTGAGGAGAATACTCAGGTACTCAGATCAAAACCATGAAAAACTTTTCTAAATAGAGTTTGCAAAAACCATTTCTGAAGGTTTGAAATCAATCCACAATTGTTTCATTATTCCCACTCTGCCCAAATACTCTTTCTAAATCTTACCAAAAACTATCCCAGAATTATTAAAACACCAACGACATGGCCAGTAATATTTTGACAATAAAACTGCAGTAAAAGGCATAATGTTCTCAATGAACATCCTCTTGTTGCTAGAGTTGACAAAATTAATGAATTTCATTTTTAACTTCTCCAGGAGAATAAAGGATGATTTTTACATACGGAATGTTTCTGTTTAAAATCTGTCCCAGGAACGTGGTGGCCTCTGTTTGACTGTCCTGACCCACCTCCCTGCAGTGCCTGTGTCTCTTGGGGGCAGGGAAAACGGCTCTGTATTTTTGGCATGGTGCTGATATCCTCCAGGGGACCATTGGCTGAAGTGTCGGAATTGTGTGAGAGCTGCATATGGTAGGGAGGATGTTGCAGGAACACGGAGGTGTGTCTGCACTGAGAGGGAAAAGGAGCTGAAAAGTAATGCAGAATGCAAAAAATGGTTTGTGGATACTTTTCAACCTCAGGCTCTCAGGAGGAGGCTGAGAAGGGGAGGAAATAAGAAAAGCAGCGTATCATGAACTGAAGAGAGCGGTGACATTTTACAGAAGCCGAAGATCTCCTCCACAGTGTTTGTACTCCTTTCATGTGGTGTTATCAGAGCTCTTTGCAAGAGTTTATTATCGTGTTCTCCCAGACAGCAAGCAGACAGCCATCCTGTGACCCACATCCTGACTTTTACAGCCCTCCTTGTCCTGTGCCATCTGGGGTATTTATAGTGTGACCCACCACTGGGAGAGCAGAGGACTTCCTTTATACTCTAAACATTACACTACAATAACAATGAGAAAATGGGACAAATGACAAGCTTTCCTGCCCACAAAATGTCATAACCCTGACAATTCAAATGACGTGAGCTGGCCCGGTCACCACGCTCATGGCTCAGTGGGTTTCAGGGTACTGGCTGTTGTTGCTACTATGCTGAAACCGAGGCTAACGGCTGTACCTGGGGCAGTACATGGAAAGGAAGTCCAAATACGTTGCAGACTAAATCAAGCAGGTAAGGGGTAGGAGGAGAAGCTGAAGCTCCCTGGTTCGGGCAACATCTGCCCAGCCCTTCCCAAGGACTGGCTATCGATGGCAAAGTGAGCTACAGCGGGCCTGTAAATGCACTGCTACAGAGCATAGTGTAGCACCTCAAAGAGATTTTAAGGGTTTTTTCCTTTTTTTTTTCCCTAAGCATTTGCCTTGATCTCAATTATTATTACAATAAGTGATTTTTTGTAAGGGATAAAAGGAAGGAATTGGCTTCCTTCCTTTCTGCATCATCTCCTGAGGTATCACACTTCTGCAGGCTGGAGTTAGCACCTCACTGCATAAATGGTGCAAAGTGATTCCCCAGAGGACTGTTTTTCTTTCCCCCAAGAAAGGGATGATTTGGAGAGATAAAATAACTTTAATTGAACCTGGTAACATACCATTGTTACCCAGAAAGGTCAAACAAAGGGGCTGTGAGAGGTCAGTGGGAGAGATAAGGAAGATGAGATGTGTGTAGAGTAAGATAAGAGCTGAGGGTCTTATGCGATTATCAAGGTTCAGGCATGTGTGGGCTAAAGTGGCAAAGGGTGAATGAGCTGGTGGCTCTCCCAGCTAGCGCTGGAGAGGGAATGAAGGGAAGCCCTGCAGCTGGGAGTGTTTTTGATTGACTTAACAAGGAAACTTCTGAGTGAAAGCTGAGCAACCACTGTGCTTTCCCACTGATGTGCTCTGCAGGCCAGGGTGGGCCTGAGCACCGACAGATTTGCCTGGCGGGAGCACAGACTATGTTGGCCAGCCCCAGTCTCTGTCTGATGGCAGCAAGCAGAATGTGTGCCCCCTGAAGCATGCCAGGAGAGTGCTGGCCAGGTGACATCCAAGAGCAAAAGTGAGAGATGGCTCCCTGCTGGAGGGGCTGGCATCAGCCTTGATACAGCAGAGAGGGTGGGTGCGGGTGGGTGGGAGCAAGTGCAGAAAGGTGTCTGCTCTTAAGCTTTCACCTTTCCTATGAGCCTGTATGTGGATTCCCGAACATATGGCCAGCCCCTTGCTTTGAATGTCAGATCTCAATGTAACAGTGTGGACCCTGGGGACTTCTGCCTTTTGTAGCTGATAGCTAATCGGCCCATTCTGTTAGGTACATCTGCAAAAAGTAATGAACAACATGTTTGAATTGATTCAGGGATCAAAACTAAGGTAAAGAGTAGAAACAAAAAATGCTCATATATATCATCAGTTGGAAAGAACTGAACACCTGCATTCTCCTAGCAGAAAAAATGTTGGAAAATTGGTTTCTAGACTCAAATTGGGTGGAAGATGGGGTTATGCTGGACTAGAGATTTTTATACTTCGGCCAGGTGGGGAAGGAGAGGGTATAGTGAGATCAGATTGGTTGGATAATGAAGAGGAGAGCAAAACTGCCACAATGATTTCTGCCTTCAACCTCCCCAGATCTGTTTGGTCTTTTGTTCACAGGTTTGTTGGTGACAGTTGAGAAGTACTGGGATGAATCCACTGCTTCTACACAGCAATCAATACATGTGAGTGTGACAGTAAGGTCTAACCTGCTTGTGAGCCAGTGACAAAAGACAGAGCTGCACACTCTAGCCACGAGCAACTTACACTTTTGCCTGGGGAAAAAAAAATTGTATTAACTTGATAACTTAGCTCGCTTGAAGTCCTATCAGCACAGATACAGAACATGCCATTCTTTACTGCAACACAGCCAAAGTAAACTATCCCAGTGCCATATCAACTTTTGCAAAGGGAGGGGAAAACACTGACATGGAGTGGAAAATGCTCTGACAGCGTAGGTTTGGCCAGTGTACATGGCTGGTTGCCAGAGGCAGTAAAGGAGGAATCCACTCTGACACAGAGGCAGAATACACCCTACAGGTAGCAGACAAACAACATAACCTGGAAATGAGTAGACTACAGTCTGTGCTGATCTGGGAAAATGTGGACATGGAAAGAAATTCTTTAAAGTAAAAAAAAAATTCTGTACCTGATGCTGTAACAGGCCAGTCATGACCAGGTTTGGAGGTAGCAGACTCCTGGAGAACACTGTAGCCGTTTAACACTTCATCAATTCATTTAACTTTCTTGAAGGCAGTGCAAACATCAGAGCACATGCTCCATTTTACCTCATGATAACAACATCAACAAGATCACAGAGGAGTGTACTCATGCAAAATCTTTATTTGAAAAATGTCTTCTCTTGAATAACAGCAGCCCTTGGGTCTACACGTGCTGGAAAAGAATAAAAAGAAAATTCTTAAAACACATTCATCTTCTGATACCATATAAATAATATTATAATTACATACCCCTATTTCCTCGATTTTTATCCCACTAAATGTGCCTGTGGACTAGTTAGAGAAGAAAACCAAGGCAATGACATAGTATTCGTTTTGGAGAAAGGCCACAGTATCTTAAAAGTCAGTGTGGAGAATTATCTGTATGGTATAAGGACAAAGACACATAGATATTGATACACTGTCTAGCACATACATCTTCTTGTTTTCCTTCCAGGTCAGGAATGGGTTTCAGAATGGTTTTGATTATTTTCTCTGCTGGTCCAGAGCTCTAAAGAAAGTTGATATTGAGGCTGTTAAGGGTAGAAAGTTCCTCCTTCATTTTATAATATGTATGTTATTGTGGTTTCTCTTGGCTGGGAAATTTCATTTCTATTTCTAATCTCAGCCATGTGTCGGTCAATTCTGATTTATGTTCCCTTCACCCTCTCCCTGCTGTGCAGCTCTGCATGCCATATTGCAAACTTATTTTTCAGCATGGGTGGGAGGTAGCACGGTGGTTTTGGGCTTTGCTATTGATATCAGGATTTCCCTTTTTCTTTGTTCAAAATATTTTTTTCTTTAAAAATAGAATTGATGGTAAACAGGTTTCGTTTAGTCCACATGGGAGGTACACTGAACATTTTCATGCAAATTTGAATAAGAAATAACAATTTCCCAACTTTTCTAATGAATTCAATGATATAGTCATAATATCATGAAATATTCTGCTTGAACCTTTATTTGGATTATGCAGATGAACAGAAGTTTAAATTTTGTAATTAAAACTCACTCCAGTAATTTAGGGCTGCAGCACTGTGGCTTATTGCCAGTGGAGGGAAATTAGGGAATTGTTTGATCCTCAACCAAGAAAATACCAATGTCTTCCAAAAGGACAGCTTTACACAAAACATTCAAAAGTCTGACAAGCTGTCAGTTCTCTCCATTCCTCTTAGCACTGTTTTGTCTATCTTCTTTGAGCTGAGGGCGCCTGCCAAGTAAAGATTCATTTCTCACATATACGTGCCTCTATCAGATACTGAATCTGGACAAAAGGACACACTTAGCAATTGCAAGAACTTTTGTCATATAAAATGCAAGAACATTTCATTTCTACTTTTCTCCCAATCACTCCACTGTTGTTTTTTTTTCCTTTGAAAGGGGGCAGTGAAGAAGATACCAACATTTTAACCCAAAGAGAAGGCTGACTACTGTAAAACTGACATTCAGCTGGCTGTTCATGTGGCAAAGGCAATAGAATGTTGACTGTACATATTTATATGGATTTGTGATATTAAACAGAAATATTTTACAAAATTCCAATATTTATCCTTAAATAAGCTTGATGGGACTGGTTATTTTCTAAAGGTGAGAGGTTAATTCTTTGACTTTACCAATTTAAGCATATGCTGTCCTTCCTGTTTTCCCGGAGTCATTGGATGTTTCAATACAAAGACTTGCTCCCCACATCAGGAACTGAGTCAAGGAAACGATGGTTTTGATACATGATGCTGGTGTCTGCAATAAAGACAAACCTGTGGTATGAAATACAAAAGCCCTTCTTATGCCCGGGGAAGACTTCTTGAGTTAATATCTGACGAGTGATGCTTGGTCAGGTGTATCGTATCACTGGGCACTTCTGTCACCGGAGGTCTCGACTCAGAGGCATCTCCCTCCTTTGCCTTCCCATCCCCTCCTTTAGCTGTGGTGGCGGTGGGGTTTCAAACACTGAAGAGCTCTGCTCAGACCGCACTTTATCTAGTTCCCGACGACTCTAGCAAGGAGGATGGCGTGGGGCCCGCAAACAACGGTTCTTCGGGGAAACCAACTTCCCGCTGGCGCTCGGGAACCGCGGGAGAGAGCGCGCTGCCCTCCGCAGATGTGTCGTCCCCGGGCAGAGCCCGCCCGCCCCCGATCCCACTCCTGCCCCCCCTGCCTGTGCCTCTGCCGCACCGGGAGAGGCCGTCCTGCCCTGTCCGCGGGGCTCGGGCCCTTCAGCAGCCCCGGAGTTCAAGGGTGGCTTCTCTTCCTCAGATAGGAGATAGGAGCCCGGAACGTCGTGTTCGTTATCTCCCTGCCACCAGCCGCTGTTACTGGCACCAACCCCTCAGGCTGTGACTGTCCCTTCGGGATTTCAACAGGATAAAGGGAAGGCGATGGCAGCTCCTCTTTAACCATCCAGGCCGCGAGGAGTGCCCCCATTAAACATTTTTTTTAAATGTACGAATCAGTCAGATTTGGGAGTTTCTTGCATGAGTTTCTGAGAATGCTCATGAAACCAGTATCTTCCCCCGACCTCAGCTTACCCAGCTACAACAGCACAGCAGCAGCCCAAGCTGGATACACAGCACATTGTAAAAACGTAATTTCTGAGGTTCTAGCTCTGCTCTTCCCCCTAGAATAAAGGCAGAGTTCCTCACTTTTCACTGTGCTTGCATTGCAGGAGGCACTGGAAGCAGACTGCCGCATCCTCCACCTTTGCACCCGCTCAACCCTGAGCTCCTGCTGTTGCCATTACCAGAGACAGCTGTTGCCAAGACAGTTTTATGTACCCATTGAGACAGGCACTGGCAGTCACCATTTACTGGTTTTTAACCATGTCTGGTGTAAAAGGGACTCTCTGTTGACTGTTTGCAAACTGGTGAAAGGTTTCTGGAAAGGTAGTTCAGCTACGGTACCATCCGGTCCATTCCAATAGCTGACCCATGGCATAGACACTGTAGAAACACTGAGGCACAGTTGTTCAGAAAACTGTACCCTATGGATTTCCCAGTTGTCTGTACCAGCTGAAATTACCAGCGTTGTTAGAGGAATACACCATTTCTAAAAGAGGACTAAGTCTGCTCCTTCGTCCACTGGTCAGTCACCTACTACTGCAAAACAAAACTTACCCACTTTCTAGGTTTTAATTTCTTACTCTTTGCCAATAAAACCTTCCCTGCAATCCTGTCGTGTTTTTTTTTTTTTTTTTTTTTTTTTTTTTTTTTTTTTTTTAGACCTTGGATGTTTATGTGCTTTGGAAAAGTAATTACTTGACATGACTGATGAAACAGATACACTGTGGAATCAATTAACCTATTCCTAGCAGAAGAAAATAAAATGCAAAGAAAACTTTTGTTCCATGGAGACATAAACAGAAGGTAATAGGAATGCTTATATGGGACAATTTACAGTTTCAGCAATCAAGGATAAATTAAAACTTTCAATTACTTGCTACACATCTCAGCTTCACTGGGAAGAGGGAAGATGAGAGTTGATGTAGTTCTTTCTGAACTGTTTTTTATGGGCAGGATTCAGATGGAGAGGCACCAGCAGGGGAAAACGTGTTTTGTAGCTATTTACAAATCCCCAGATGTCCTAGATGGTGATGAAGAGAGGTGAATATAGTAAGAGTGGTAGGAAGAATTTGTCAACAACTATTACTACATAGCACGCACAAGAGTTAATAAAATAAGTTATACACCACATTTTCTTTTCAAGCAAGCTTTAAATAGTCCATATGTAACAGAACCATGTGTTACAGACAAGAAATTCTTGCTGCCAAAACACAGGATAAGTGTTTTTCCCGATCGTTCTTTCCAAATTACAGATTTAGGAAAAAATATTTCAAGAAATTACAAGATTTTAAAAAATAAAATTATGCTAAAACCCAGAAAAGGCCAATAGAATAGACTGGTGAAGTACATGAACAAGTCATCAGAAGAATGTTAGTACACAGGTACTTACAAAAAACATACAGGAATGGACATAAAGGCTTTTAAGACACAGTTACTAAGCAGGCTAATTCAGAATCAAAGGGCAGAATGCACAAGGCTTTATTATAAATTCTGTAATTCATGCATTTGTGTGTGCAGATAAAATATACTTAAAGCCATGTATTTAAATGCCGTCAAAAAGACACCTGAACTTCTCCCCAGCAATACCTGGTGACTTCAGGGAAGAACCCAGTTTTGCTTATTTTTGTGCACTGGCCTAATCCAAACTCATAATCTGTAAAAGGGAACAAAGTATAAGAAAGCAAGCAGGTATTTTATCTGAGCCACTCGGCAACACTGGGACAAAGATCCAAACCTGCTTTTTGGTAATCAGCGTCCTAGGAATGGAATGGCAGCAACACCAGCCTGAAGAGTTCTCAGTGTGTTTCACAAAGTGGCTCCAAGAAGAATGATCCAAGGGTTGAGTGGGAAAAAATAGAAATTAACCTTGTAGTACATACATACATAGATGGCTTTCTTTTTTTCAGAACAAAATAAGGTAGCATTACTGAGTAAGTGGCAATGTGGTGTGTGCATTAAGATATACAAGTGAAATCTGCTTGGGGCACCTTCACTCAGAGGAATAAGTCTTCTTAAAATATAATAATAATAATAATAATACTTCTTTATACTTGCCACTTGTTAGCAATTGTTTACATCGTAGAAAAATAGATAGTATTCTGTAACAAGAAATATAGTTACTTTGTTAAAATGGGCTATTTTAAACCAGCTACTATACTTTCATATAAAGAATTTCTAAACAGCAAAACAAAAATAGGTAATACTGAGTGCAAAACAGCCAGTGGTATACTTTGCATTGGTTTGAAACATAGTTGCCAGCTACTATAATTACATGTTCTGTACACTGTACTACAAAAGTCTTCCATCTTTTAGAAGCTTTTGGGTTTTGTTTTTTCTTCTTTCTAGGTGGCAAGTAAGTATTTAATCCAAGTAAATTCAGACTCTGGAAGTCAGAGATAATTTCACAATCAGTCTTTGCTACCACTCTTTCACATTCCTTCCTCCACACAGTGCAGCAGCACTTTCTACTTATGGCCAAAAATCCCTTAAGTTAAACAAAGTTTAGAATGTAGATACTTAGAAGTTTAGCTTATAGATTCACATTCTTTTAAAAATAATTTCATTAATCTCCCACGTTTACATTTACGCCAATGTAACGCCTCACTTGATGCATTTCATCATCCCCGCTGAAGACTGAAATAGAGTTCAGATGAAAACTCTTTGCCAGTGGTAGGTATTGTCTTAAACACTACCAAGCCAGATGGTTCCAATGTAGAAGTCAGATTTTTCTGTGGTCTCCGCAACAGTTTCAGACATGAATAGCTAATTCCTAGTGGCAGTGGTAAAGGCATTATCAGTACACCATGAACATCACAAATGGAGACAATTTCCAAACATTAAAGAACAAAAACCAAACAAAAAGCACCCAGAAAAAAAAAAATCAGTGAAACATTCTTAGTAGAGCAGAAATTTCTCTATTCTCCTCTTCATTAATCTCACACCTTTTCAACTTTGGTGGGGTCATACGTATCTGGAAAAAACAAGAAAACACTCTTAATAAGGTATTGTGAAATCTATTCAATATTGCTAGCTGTGGAAATGACACATCTTTTCCCCAGCTTTTATTAAAAAAAGAGAAGCTGATAAGGGACTTTTCACATTAAAGATACATATCACATTCCTGACCCAAATTCTGTATTTTAATCAGTATAATTCGGGAACAACTCTGATCAAATGCAAAGAGATAGAATTTGGGAAAGCCTTGGGTAGGTAGGAACAAACACACTGAATGCTAAGTGATTACTTCCAGTTTTCAGGTGCTTTGACAGGAAGAACAGGACACAAGATTTGCTCCCCCTCGTACTGAACATTAAGGACCAGTAAGCATCCTAGCAGGGTGTGTAAGGATGGCTGAAGGAATGATTATGCCATGCAGTCATCAGGGTCTTTTCATTTGATTGCAAATCCTTCGTTTCAGATTAATTCAACAGAAAACAGGAAAGCACAGCTGCGTTGCATCACTATGGTTAGTCTGTCTCGCTTTGGTCTGCAAAACTGCAGCTCACGGTTCAGCCTTATTCACTAAAGCACTGGACTGGCTTACTAACACTCTTCTTCATTTCCAGCCTCCCTCCTGCCAGTTCACAGGACATATCACAGGTTGGTTTTCCTTTTCTCAAACCCCTGAGGACACTCTTCTATCAGATTTTTTAATTGGATTTATCCCAATGCTGGCTATGAAGTGAGCAGACACGAGCTTTTTCCTTCACCCTCGTCACTCTGGGATAGGAGTGCAACGAAAAGGCTTTGCCTTGTGAGGCGTGCCTGCCCAGTGCCATCATGCAGACACCTGACTTGCCCTTGGGGTGCACGGTCATGGCGTGTAGGAGCCAGGGCTACCTAGGGAGGAATCTGCAGGCGCAGAGGGGCCCGGACAAACCGGCGCTGCAGCCGCGCTGCCGCGTGCTGCTTCTGCTCTTACGCAACCAGAGTATCTGTGCTAACCTTAAACGTCCCTCCCGTAGGCTGTACTCCCACAGCACTCGCATTTAAACAGCTGAGCATGAAAACAGTTCCACGCATAAATATCACACTTCAGAGTAAAACGTTCATCCTCAGGCCTTTCATTTTGATGGGAGTGAATGTCTTCATTCAAACATAAAAAGCATAAAAATCCTCCAGGGAAATTTTTGCTCCTATGTGCAAGCGTCCCTCTGCAGCATCCAGACTCATGTCAGAGGGGAACTGGCTAAGAAAGGACTTCTGGATTGGGCCCAGTGGGTGGATTCGTGGTGCAGTAACTTTTATCACTTCTCTTGCCCACCCTCCTCAAGCTGCTAGGCCAGCCAAGAAAGGAGTCTGTGCCAGCAACACCTATGATTCTGCTAAGCCTTTTCTGGTATTTCCAGACACCACATGAATGCAAAAAAATCAACAGGAAAAAGGTTTTTGAGGGCTAGTGTGCTCTAGGATAATACTGCATCTTTCTAAGCTTAATGCACTGATGGTGTGTGATGTCTCCACAGCAGTAACGATTTGTTGATTGTAAATATTTTGCCATCTAAACTGTTAGAACATAAAAATCTGAACTGTTCTGTGACAGGTTGACCTAAGAATAAAAACAGTTTTGTATTTCAGAAACCTGATTTTCCTAAGGCCAGACACATTCATATTAACAGAATTCCCCACAAAATTTCAGGTGCTCACTGTTTCAGGGAGTGGCAGGACGGGTGTGGCGAGAAAGGGAAAAAATCAGGCCACAAGACATGGAGTCTCTGCATGGCTCAGTATATTCCCTGAAAGCTTACCCATGCCCTCAGCACCTAAACCAAGGGCACAAAAGTGCTACACTGACAGACCAGGTCACCCTTTTTCGGGGGACAGGCTTTGGAGTTCTAGCACTGATACAGAAACGTTTATTCAACATTTGGTTAAGCTCATTCAAAATGCTCTCTACACAAACAAAGCCAGATTAGCAGCCTCATGTCTTCAAACAGCAAAGGAGAAAAGACATCCAATGCATTTGGGAACACTTGGAGATGTTCTCCTAATGGCAGTATTTGCATAGTAAGATGAGCTTCTTGCACTCAGTTTTGGCAGGGCTCTTATTCAGAGTTGACTGTTCGTTTGCCAAGCTACATTATACATGTGAAAGCCTGTTTCTGCTAAGGGCTGCAGCCTCTGTGACAGGCCTAGCCTGCAATTATAAGACTAACATCAACATTATAAGACTAACACTACCTCGTTCCAAATAGAATGGCCTTTTAGAATGGAATATTTGCTCTTTGAAAGCAACTCATTTGGCTTTCAATGGTACCAATGAGCTCGTCTGGAAACTGGAGTGAGACTTAACAGAGGAAGACACAACATCAGGCCTTTCTACAAACATGAATCTTCAGTCCTGCCCTGTTAAGGTAAGGTGAAGCTTTTGGGGCCATCAGCAAATCAGGGTCTCTTTGGATGGGAAGAGGGCAATGGAGGAGCCACCTGCCCACCCCATGTGTGTCACCCTGCAGTACTGGACATGCACAGCAGGAAGGGATATTCATGCCATCCAAACATGGGGAGGGCTGTTATGGCTGTGAGGGAACTGCTGCAGTGGGAACACACTGCAGAATACAAGCCTGGCATTGTCAGCAAGAGGGATAAATTTAGACCTAATTTACTGCAGAATAACTCTCCAATAAAACGCACACAATCGGTTTTGATACATCCCTGAAGTCATGTCACCACAACAGTTATTTTCTTCATTCCAGCAGAAAGCCCAAGGGAGGAAAGCATATGAAATGCATGTGGGGCATACTAGAGCTGATGGGTACAAGAAAGCTGAATTAGTCTGTTTGAAAAATCTGGTCTGGAGAAATACAGTTCAGAGGAGAAAGAGGCAAAGATGTGGGGTACAGAAAAAGACATGGAGAAAAAGGCTGCAAGACTGCAGGATTCAATACTTAGAACTCATACAAGCATTTCTTTTCAGATGGAAATGCATAAATCCAATTTAAAGTATACTCCATTTAATTTCAGTCTCTCTGTAGGGGAAAACTGTGAACAGGTTTATATCAATGAGGTTAAATGAAAAACCTGTGCAGATTTCAAGGTAAAGTGTCAGCTGTAACAGAGAGGATGGAAAAAGGAAGGAGGAGATTAATACTAATTTAACAACTTTCACACTGTATGTTTCCTCACTCCAAATTATTTAACCCCAAGACAACTAAACAGGTGGCCTGGGAGATTGATCCCTTTACACAGGTCTATGGCAGCAACTGATTTGCAGTTGTTCAACAAAATGTTATATGAAAACTGTTTTAGAGAGGGACCAGCTCATGCTACTTTGGGAATGCATATGGACTACACAGCTTTATATGATTTAGAGAGATGAGAAACACCAAAAAATAGAAAAAACAAAAGTGTTCACTGAAAAAGTCAACTTTCCGTTTGTCCTGGGGTTAACAGTTATTCTCACCATCTGATCTGGAAAACATTCATGAGAGAGAGCGTTTTCCAGGCTCCTATATGCAGCCATTTCCCAGAGGCTTCAGAGAAGAACATCAGATTTTTATTTTTAGTTTCCTCTGAACTGTGATATAGTATGTGTCTACTTAAGTATTAAAGAGGGGAAAAAATTGGCATTCAAGGAACAGCTATGATAAAATCACCATATTCCCAAACACTGGCATTAGAGTGACTGTCTTTGAACTCCACGGTTTTAGCTCGCCCATTCCCTGAAACAATTAGACAGAGATAAGACCTTAGGGAGCACTCCAATCTCTGTGAATGAGTTTCCATATCACAAGTGAGTTTTGCAGTAACTACTCCTAAAAAGAGATCAGAAAACACTCATCTTTTCCACAAGGAGAGCAAAGTGGGTGGCTCCCAGATGAGGATAGTACCACCTACAGCCTGTTACTATTTGAGCAGCATTACGTGGGCATAAGCAAACCGATCATGCCATTACATAAGGAACAAGTACCCATCTGGATCTCCCATAAGAGAGTCTTACCTAAAGAAAAATCTCTGTCGATCTTCCTCTTGTCCATTCCATCTAAACATCCATTTTCACTGAGAGAGATAACACGCTTGGAAACAGCCCCTGAGCTTGCCAGTTTGCTTCCTCTCTCCTCTGGTACCTTCGACAGCTTCTCCTCATCCACCTCCTCTCCTGAGTCCGCACTCTTAATGCTCAGACGTCTCATCCGCGACACAGAGTCAACTTCTTTCATTCGCACCAAGCGATCCATGGCAGTCCGGCTGGGTGGAGACGTGAGCTTGCCTTGGAGTGTCTCTATCACTTTCGAGGTGCTCCTCACTCTCTTTTCTGAATGCTGATATGCAGCTGACTTGCAAACCAAGTTTTGATCCTCGCCTTGGCTGGGACTCACAGGTTGTTCAAGAACTTGCTCAGTTACCAGTGGTTTAGGGCTGGCTTCCTGCCGAGTGGCCTGGCATTCATCAGGGTATAAAGATCGTCCTCCAGCTCTGACAAAGAGAGCACTCTCTGTCCAGCCACACTTTCGTCTGCCTTCATAAGAATCGTCTTTTTTTCCTTTGTTACTTACTGTGCTCCCCACTGATGATGACTCAAAGTCCTGAGCACCGTTTGAAGGGCTAGTGCCTGACTGGGGCCCAACACGGTCATCTGGAAGGAGAGACTCCACTGCTATATCTATACCTAAAATTCTTGCAGCTCTTGCCTGCAATGACTCATTCACAGGGATTTCCACCGCATTTGCATCTGAAGAGTGATCAGAGCTGTTAGCACCAGGTTCTGGGGCCACATCAAGTCCCACTGACCTCAAATCTGGCTCAGAGCACCTTTGGTTCCTCTTTGTTAGTGACAAGCGTACTACTGATCCTCTCTCTAATACCCTGTCATTTGTGGGAGTTGCACCTTTGCTCAGTTTAACAAAGTCTAGGTAATTTTGGTCTTCGCTCATCTCCTGCAAGACAGGGTTATTGAAAGGATTACTGTGACATGAACTACTTGGGCTACTGGACAAAACTCTTTTGACAGGGCCCACATGAACTGGCTGTTTGCTCGTTCTGCTCTTGGCTTCCCCCATCCCCATTTCTGTTATCAGACTTCCATCTGCTGGCCTGACTCCTTCACTGCTCCCTCCTGGCTTTGAGGAACCTTGAGAGCCAGCACATCTTGGCTCAACACCATGCTCTGTCCCCATGCTCCAACTTTCAGACTTACTTTTAACCCTTCCTGAATGAAATACAGGCACCTCTGGCACAACCATTTCTGATTTCCCACCATGTTTCAGCTCCTGGCTTGATTTCTGATTTCTGGACTCCCTCCTCTGCATAAAGGCACCTGCCTGCAGAGGAGCTGCAGCACTTTCCAAATCTTCTTCACTGCTTGTGCTCTCCTCCTGCCCTTGCAGCTCCTTGTTAAAACTTTCCAGTTCACTTATTGCATCCCAGGGACGGCGACTTACAGGTTTCAATAGGAACTGCCCAAACAGCTCTTTACTGTTGCAGGGAGTGCCTGGTTCTCCCTTAACTACATCTCCCTTGGAAAGGCCATTTTCCCTCTCTTGAATAGGCACAGGCTGGCTCTGGTGGGCTTTTGGGGAGGGAGCCTGAAGGACTGAGCTGACAGTCCTGGAAAATGCACTGCTGCTAGACTGGCTGAGGTGTGTCTGGCCCTTCATACCATAACCGCTCTGCCTGCAGCCTCTCTCGTCAGAAGGTGACCCAGTCTGTTTTGCCCCCATCGTGGATGCTGTACATCCCAGGAGTTTTGAAGATAGCACTTTGCTACTATCGGTTTGCCCAGGCTTTGTTCCATGGAAAAATTGTGGGCTCTCAGGTTCTTCAGAGAAACTGGTCTGTGTCTGCTGGTCTTTGTACTGATCGCCTGGCCAGGAGCCAGAATATTTGAGCTCTCTGTGTTTTGTAGGCTGCATAAATCTGAGATCATTCATTTGTTTGAACTCTTCTGGTCTCCACAGCTCTTGTTTTTGTAACTCATTTTTATTGGTCATGCTTCCTGTAAGCGCTTGTAACTCCAAGTCTGTTGAAGACATACTTAAGAGACTTTGTTCTTGCAAAGCCCCATTGTTATCAAACCCATTCTTATCAGGGCTCTGAGTTATGTTGTTGTTCCTATCTGTATCTGGCAGATTGGATTCTGATTTAACTGGGATGGAGACCAAACAAAATATAGTTTCATTCATTTTTTTCTTTGAACTCTTTTTGCTCTGCATCCCCGTTCCAGGTTCAAACTTTTTCACTTTTGTAACAGTCTCACAGGTGTTGTCCATATGTGAATTTCTTACAGAAAGTTTGCCTTTCATGTACTCTGTGCTGGCTTTGTTACGGGGGCTATGCTTAGTTGCACTACAATTGTCTCTTTGGTCCGGCAAGGCACAATTTTCCTGATCTTGGACGGATGGTGCCAACCATCTGTTGCTATGGGTGGAGCTGTCAGAAGCTCTTTCTCCCTTTGCAGAACTGGACAAGTTTGATGCATCCACAAAGGCACTGTTGTACTGTACTTCAAGATTTCTCTCTTGCAAAGCACCAGAACTGGGACTACATGCATTTTCAGTGTGTTTAGAGTTGCCCTGCAGACCTTCCAGTGGTGCAATTTTAATATGTCGTATCCGAGGATCATCAAAGGGAATATACTGAACGGAACGCAGGTGGTCAGCAGGGCGCCTTGCATGGCTTTGCTTCCCATGAGGAAAATGGTTGTCTTTGCAAGGGTCACCCCCCACTTCAAAAGTATTCACGGCTGGTCGTTGGCAGGGGACAACCCGCTCTGCAGGACCCTGTGGATCACTGCTGGCGCACGTGTCGGTGTTAGGCACTTCACTGGGGGAACGTGGGGTCACGTGGTGAGGTGGGGATTTGTAAGAAGGAGGAGGTACATACACTGGGGGCTCCAAACCAGAGTCTGGAATGCAAGCATCTTGCCTTGGCTCGTTGACTTTGGCTAAGTAGGAGATAGGTTCCTCTTTCTGGTAGTGGTCCTGGAAACCCACGGTTTCTGCAGGTGCCCTAGTCTGCTGCTGCAGGTCGTAGGATGGAGGCTTGACAGGTCTCCCATACTTGGGCTTCACTAGGGGAAGGAAATGGCCTCCCGTTCCATGGTACTTGGCTGGTTCCACACTCAGTCTGTTTGGGGGATACGAGGGGGTTTTAGTTACGTTGAGCGAGTTGTTACTGTTGGTCAGGGAAGGCATCTCCACACACCTCATGCTCTCAGGTGAAAGGACCCTTGGCAACGACTGCGATTTCCCCCTGCTGTGGGTGCTGAGTACATTGTCTCCCAGGGTCAGCGAATACAGCTCTTGAAGCAGCTTCTCCCTGTCGCCCTCGGACATTTGCCTCCCTACCTTTTTTGGCTGGTTCCAGCTTTCCATTTCCAGACTTTGCCATTTGCAGTTGCTGGGCGCTTCACAGCTTTCCTGCAAGCCGCTTCTTCTGACATATCCTGCACCTGTCCCCACCTTCAGCTGATTCTCCTTGGGGTGCCGGGGTGCCCCTGGGGCTGCAGCCAGGCCTTTCATCTCCACACTGGCCTTCTGGGAATAACCCAGTAGCACACTGAAGTCCTGTCCTCGTCTTCTCCAGTAGGCGAGATCTTTATCAGTCTTGGGCTGGGGAGACCATGCTAAATGAGGCCTGTCATAAACCCTGAAAAAAAATGCAGTGTCAGAGGCAGTGTGCACAGGTACTTTCTTGCATGCGTCAGGCCATTAGGAAGTCAAGTGATGAGTTATGCCAATGGGGTTTGTGTATTCTATTTGCAACTAGATGATGATTTTAACGAGGGGATTTAAAAGTCAGTCATTAACATGGGTAAAGGAAGGGACAGAAGCTCTTTTGACATGTTGTTAGCTACGCAAAGATGTTAGAAAGAGAGACAAATGCACACAGTTACCTGCTGTGCAAACACGCACAGCCCTCCCTTGATGGACATTAGAAAATTCCCTGCCCACAGCAGGGGGCTTGGAACTAGATGATCTTGAAGGTCCCTTCCAACCCAGACCAGTTCCTGATTTTAAGATGCCATTCTAAAACCAGAAGTGACTGTCTTGAATTACTTCTGCACCCTGCTAAATCAAAATCTATAGATGTCAAGGAGTCTACTCTGGTATTCAAGTTTAGTAGGATTCCAAGAAGCAGAGGTAGGGAGAACAGATAGAGGCTATTTTGTAAGATTTCATAAGATATATTCTGTAAGAAACATGATTTGCATCCTGGTATAAGTGCTGAAATTAAACATGTCAGTTCCCAAATTGATTCTTGTTCATCTTTCTGAGGGAACAAATTTCTTCAGTGTGCTTTGGATTAAATGACATATCACAACAACAGTGATGTATCAACACAGTTCTGAATAAGACGGAACCAATATTTAAAATGTAAAATACTTCAAAAGAAGTATAAAATTCTTAAATAAAAGAATCTATTAGTGAAATATGAAAGACATTAGACATTTGATTGCAGATTACAAATTCAGAACACAGATTTACATTAACAGAATAGATCCTTTGTCTGTTCTGAACAGAGTGTAAACTGTTTTATACATTCCTGCAGAACAAAATTGGTACCCTTCTATATAAATAATTAATTTTCTACTTGAATTTCTTTCTGCTATTCTTGTATCTAAGGTGTCCAACAATATAACTGCCTTTACACTATGTGGCTGCCACTAGCATAAGACTGGAAAGAAAAATCAAAATTGACAGAAATAGGACAAGTATGTAGATAGAACCCAAGAATTTTTTTCTCTTCCCTCCACCCCAAGGTATATAAACATTGTCATCTGGCTCTTTTTTACTAGAAACAATGATCTATTTAAATAGGAGTTTGTGAAGACATAATAAAAGTCAAAATTCAGAATGAAAATTATGCCATCCAGATCCACAGCAATTTTCTTTTATGTATATTAATTTCATCCTATGAGTCTAAAAGTTTAAAAACCAGTTTGGGATTAGGAGTATCTTGTTCATATTAATTCAACTGGATTAAGACTGAACTTCTGAACAAAATGTTCTGCCTCTGAAGCACGAAATACAGTTCGATTGCTGAACCCCAAGAAGGAACAGACATCTCCATTAATCAGTGAGATATAACAGGACATCTCCTATATCAGAATCTGACTGTAGTAACAATCAACATTTCCATGTGGAAACATACAGCTGAACAAATGCTGTCATCTACCTTTTCATCTCATCCCCATACTGCTGCGGCACCATTTTATCTGTGTTTACAAAATGAGGTGAGAAACAGGGTACAGCAAGAGTAAGGAGGGAATGGACAGGTTGCTCTTTCTGATTGATTTTATCCATCATTGTAAAATGGTCTACAGAAATTGCAGGAAGTATAGTTGTAGATTCCAAGATCAGAAGAGATCATTACAATTATTTAGTCTGACATCTTGCTCAGCACAGGCCATCAGACTTCTTTGAAATTATTCCTTTTTAAGTGGTAGCATCTCTTAGGAAAGCACCTGAAAATCCTGATTTTTAAATTTTCTGTGATGTTGCAAAGCTTAATTCACCATTAAAAAAACACCCACAAAGTAAACCCAAATTCTCATCAACAGAAGGGTTGCTTCTCTATTTATGAAAAGCTGTTTAAAAGATTAAATTTATTTTTAAAGGTTAGTAACTAGGGTCCAGTAATGAACTTCAGAACATGATACAATCCACCATGTAACCTGTACTATGTCATCACTGTAACACGAGTGTAAAAAAGACATTTAAAAGGAGGCATTTAGAGCATTTTACACCTGGTCCTTTCTAAGATCTACTCATAGGACAGACAGTATCAGTCTCTCTAGGCCCTGGCTAAGCCACTAGAAGTGGTTACACAGCCAGCCTCTCTCAGGGACCCTGTACACCTCTGAAGAAGATGTCAGTGCACTGTGCAGTGGCAAGAGGATGCTCCAAGGACCCTTCAGTACAGCTCCATCCTGAAGTCTCCTCTGCTCTCAGTGATGGAGAGCAGCTCCTGCATGCAGGCATGGCAGGCAGGCAGGAGGCAGTGGGGCAGCACAGCACAAGCCACAGCTACAGCAGAGTGCCTCCTTCCAGGACGTGTGGCACTACTGGGTCTTGCAGTCAATGAGTTGGTGGAAGGGGAAGCTTCCAAGAGCCACTCCAAGTTCAAAATGCTTCACTACCTCCTCAGCAATGCTAGATCCCTGAATGGTGAGTACCAGTCGTGGTGCAGTCTTTGTGTCCACAACATATCACCAAAGAGAAGACTTCACTGCCCTCTGTGCAGCAGCTCATCTCTGACTGTGCCACTACACAATTCCGTATCTCTCCACGATGTGCTGGCACTGATGCACAAAGAAATGCACACGCAGACAACAGCTTGCAAGTGCCTGACAGCTGGGAGAGGTGCAAGGGAGGGAGCAGTCCCATGGGGCCAACTGTGGAGATTTAAGTTCCAGGGGCAGAGTGGTCCCAAGGGACCAAGGAGGTGGGTTCTAACATTATGAACTCTTTTCTAACAGGCCTGCTTCTAAGGAGTATCACATTTGCTCTCATAAAGTGCTTTGAATTGATTCTATATAAAGTTAATTTAATTAAAACTGTTCAAACCCCCCAAAACTATTTCTAGCTTTCGGTGAATTTTAGGCCTTTACAAGAAATGAGGCCATCAGTCCACCCTGCACTGGCTGCATGACCTCATTTCACTGAGCTGTCTTGCTCAGAGCAGTGGGTTGAAGCTGCCCATTTCCCCGAGGGTGACACTGGACGAGCAGGACCTCACATGATGCAGATAATGGGGCCAAAAGTGAAGGAGTGTGGCACAGGCATCGAAGTCCAAACCCTGCAGAATGAGGCCACTGCAGGGCTATGTAGGGAGCGTCTGTCCCTGTTGCTGGCTGCCAGCATGCAAGAGGAAGGTGTTGGGCACTCAGTAGCTCATCCTGCGTGAGCTGCAGGCACTGGCACAGACTTTGTGCCCCACAAAGAGCACTGTTAAGAAAGTCAGCAAGGTGGAAAAATTTTCAGAGCACTGTTCTGGACACTGGCAGCTTCTGTTCTATTTTGAGATCCTATCCTCACATACACTCTTCTGAGACTCAGCACTGGAAAACACCAGTATATTTTTCTAATTGTTTCAGCAGGTGATCTCATTAACGATGGTATCTATTTATTGCTAAATTTGCTAGCTACTAACATAGTTCCTCCCACACAAACAACTAAGCAAAGTGCCTCTTCTCTCTGCTTAGAACAGAATCATGACAAAGTCCTCCTGTGAAGAGAGAACGCTCATCTATGCCCATAGGATCAGCTTTCCTATTTTCTTTGACTTGTCTCCTCTTCCAAACCTTTACCATGTGGCCTCCGAATGCTCAGTTAAGCAAAGACAGCCAGGACAGCCCTACCTCACACTTTGCCTGAAGAACAACAGGATAGAGCCAAATACCATTTCCCCATTCCACCGGGGCATCAATCTCCCCTCACAGGCAGCAGGAGCAGCGGCTATGAGGCCTCCACCCTCCTCACAAAGGTTTGATTAGCAGAACAACCTTAATAAGCACAGACAACAGCATCATCCCCTGCCATCACAAAACACCCTAAGCAAACCTGCCTGCAAAGGCAGCCACGAGGCTGGCAACATCACTCACTTCCATGGTGTATGGGAGGTTATTAGCTCTTCTACATCAGCGGTGTAAACAAGAGTATGGTGTAGATAATTCCCTGGACAAGGAGCCTGAGCCATGCTCTGAGTTGTTGCGGAGCTGTCACCATCTGTGAAGGACACACACAGCCTGTTCAGGGCCTGTTCTGCTCTGTGCTGACTGGGAAAGCAGCACCAGGGAATGGTGGCAGGAAGCCTGCGATGCCCAGAGAGAATCTTGCTGGGTGGTCATCTCCTCTTTGGGCCCAAATTGTCCCCAGGTCTCTGCAGTGTGCAGTACTTTCCCAGCCTGGGAACTGGAAGCCCATTTCCCACAGCAGCCCAGAAACCAGGCAGTGATATCAAAATGTCTGGTGGAGTTCACTGTGGCCCGCCTGTCACAGGCCTGGGCACTTCAAACTGGGCCATCACAGGTATCTTCTCTTCAGTTTTAGAGCAGCTCACACACACACAGCAGCCTTGGATCTGGATGGGGACTGTCACCTGGGGCTCAGGAGCTGACACGCAGGTGCTGCAGTGCTGCAGCTGCGGCTTCCCTGGATCTGACCTGGAGAGGTCCCTCCTCCCTTCCTGGATCAGCCAGGCCACGGCTGTGTCATGCTCCACACTGCCAGGCATGGCAAGGAAGGGATGATACAAAGGTTTTCCCAGCTGCTAGTGCCTTGTGAGAGTTCCCAGTAGGTTCACTGGGGAATCAGAGTTTGCTGTAACCATAATAGCAAGAAAATATTTCTATTTTTATGAAAGTGTGACAAAGCCATTTCCAGGGTTGTGTTCCCTATTTTATGTGGAAAAGCCATTTTTAAAAACCAGGATATAATATTGAACTATGCTGTAGACTGGCAGGTCCTACCCCTTATATCTAGAAAGAGACGTTTAAACTGTTAGAGAGCATTATTTTGAATTTAGCCAAGGCCAGCAATTACAGATATCTCTGCCATATCCAAGATGTGGGGAAGATGTGTGAGCCCCTGCAGATGCACCCAGAGGAGCAGGAAGCAGGGAGGCAGCAGCCCTCCCAAACCCCTGTGCACGCACACAGGCTCTGACTAACAGGGTGCAGGAGCAGCACTGCTGTGGGAGCTTCCAGCCTTGCACAGCCAGATCTTCTTCACACCAGTATTTCTCCACACTGTAAACTCAGCACCACTGCATGCTCTCTTCCCCTGCTTCCAAACCTTTTTCTGTTTCATTCTTTTTCAGTATCTTTCCTCACTTTTTTTGCTGTCCGGTTTACTTCATCCAAAACACACTAGGAAGGATCCTCCCAATTACCTTTACATCTGTGTTCTGTCCTTCCTTCTCTAGAATGGATGGTTCCACCTGGAGACCTTCACCAGGACTTGCAGCCCTATGACTGGTTTAGAGGGCTCACATCTCTTCCTGCCCATTATCCTAGCTGGCAACCTGCAGCCACTCCTGCTCCAGGCAAACAGACTTGCACAAAGAAGAGATGTGAAGGAAAAGAGCAGACGAGCCCAGCAGTAAGGGGACACATGGCTTTGCCACATAATATTGAAGATCTCTGTAAGAGGACAAACTCCCAAGCTCAGACACTCCCAAGTGTTTTGCCCTGCTTTCAGTTTCAAGCCCACTCGGCAGGAGGAAGGGGCTTTTCCTCGTAAACCATCGTCATATTTGGTCTGGTTTCCAGTCCTGCTCGAGCCCCTTTCCTTTGTTCATCTGCAGCACTCAAATAGCTGCAGAACAATGGCTGAGCATCGGTGTGTACACACAGCTCTTCCTGCCCAGCTGGCCCCAGCCCTGGTGTGCACGTACTTGGAGTTGAGCAAGTCATGGTTGTACAAGCACGTTTTATGGAGTGACAGCAAGAGCTTCCACTGGCTTGGAGCTGTTTTAAAATAGAAGTGCACAGGCACTCCTCATGCATATTCCACAAGAGCAGCTTTAGGAGAACAAGCAAGTCCTCAGTGCACGTAGGAACACCCACCAAGAGCTGCACGTGGCTGAATCCACAGTAAAACCTGGGGTGTGTATGTGGCAGAAGAAGCTGGGTGCAGTTTTTTAAAACTGAAGAAAAGAAAGACCTTTTTCCCCCTTTTTTTTCCCCCTGTGCTAGGACTAGGCTTTCCAAAGTTCATCAGAAAGGCCTTTCTGATATAGATCACATTAGTAAAACATATTTTCCCACATTCAGCCACCTCCCATTATCCCACTATTCCCAAAGGCCCTTCTCCAGCAGAAGGTGAATGGATGTGTCACTGGATGTGGACATCCAGTGAATGGAAACGGTTACTAGGATGGGAGCAGGAAAGGATCACAGGAAGAGGGTGTTAAGGGTTAGAGCCGTGATTAGTTATCTGTCAAGAACAGAAGAAAGAGAAAGCAAAGCCATGGCATGATGCTGAAACTTACCCCCCTTCTGAAGTATGAAAAGTGGACAAACCCTGAAGGTCATGGTGGTAACCAGGACCTGCTTGCCTCCCTTGGCTCCCATGGCTGCTTTCAGTGCTGCTTGAGCTGGTTTTCACCAGAGGTTTCTTGCTGTAGGCCCCAGCTCTGGATTCTGCTTCAATCCCGTTCAGTGTTGTTCTCTGAGCAGATCTGTTCCCCGTGATTTCATGCCGGTATCCATCATACCTGTTCACATATGAAACAGGGGGATTTTTCGATAATTTGTATCCATGAGAAATCAGGAGGTCTTCGACACTGAACATGTTGTGCTGGTTTCACTCACAGCCGTGCCATCAGAAAGCTCTTTCCAGCTGGACCCATCACTACGAAACAAAACCAAAACAAGCAGAAGGCCACTTTAGACAAGTAAAGATATCTTTGATCAGCTGGTAGGCTACTGAAGCTAAGAGTCTCATCCCCTGGACTCAGTTTTCCACTCCTTTAATAAAACAGATGAAGCAAAGTGCATGCAGATGCTGATGATTCATGTGCTGTCCTTCCCTAGACAATACACCTCTCTGCACTCAGCCAAGCAGCAGATGCTGTGCTGCTGCTGCTGACTCAGTCCCTTTCACTCAAGAATTCACTGGTGATTGCTGCTTTCAGATTTCACTAATGTGATCTCAAAATAAAAACTTTGCCCACAACTTGGGCAGGCATTTCCTTAGAAAACTATTTTTCTCCAGTCAGGGAGAGGTGTGCTCTGTATTATGTTTTAAGTTGCTGCAGGAGGAGGGGGTGGATTACAGACCAATAAGCCTCTCCCTACAGCTCTGCATACTCCAATTAAAAAAATGTTCACAAGAACAAGGACAAAATATGCATAAGAACAAAAATGATTTATGCAACCACATGAGAAACCCAGGTAACATCATGCAATACCCCAGCTTAACAGTCCTTTTTACAGTTTAATTTCTTTTCTCCCTGCATTGGCCTGCTGCAATCCTCAGCTAGAATAACACAAAACCTAAGATTTCAAGTATGCTGTTTTTACAGCACACTTCCACTGGAAACAACACGTGATGCCCATGTGTATTGTGTCTCAAGGATTTCCAAGACACAGGACGGTCAGGATTTTTCTTCCCCAGTGACAACCCTCAATTCTGCACTGACTAGAGCACAGATCCAGCAAACTGAATTAGTTGGCTGAAAACAGTCTCTAGTCTATACCACTCTCACAGCTTATTATGGCAATTATAGAGTACCCATCCTTCCAGAGTTTTAAAATGTGTGGAAGGTAATGTTCTGTTCTGAAGGTTGCACAGAACAATGGACCCATCCTGATACGTTCCTCCCTGTTTGAACAGTGTTACCGAAAGAAATTTTAAAAGGGTGGATAAAAAGGTAAAACGCACCAAAATAGATTTATTTTAAATATAAAACACAAGATGATTTCCCTCCATGAAGAGTTCATTTAACATGTCTAGTGAGTACTGTGTGTCCTTAGTAATAGCAGGTCCACCTGAGGATCACAAGCCTTGCACTGACAGCTGCTTAAAAGGAGACTGTCTCTGCAAAGATCATGATAAGCAAGTGCATTTTATACACTGGTCTCTAATGCTCTTCTTGGCCACAAAGAAACGGAAGAAGTCTGTTCACCAGGATTTACTTGAAATGGAGCAACTACTGAGATGGCTGCCGCACGTTTATTAGTACTGAATCTCAGGCTATATATACATAGAAGTGGATTGGTTGGCTTACTATATAAACCAGTTTCTGTGCTGCAGCACTCTGCGTGTTATGGCCACTTTTTGCCTATCCAGCACTCCATCCGTTTTCTGTCCCGCCTTGTCTCCTGGATGCTGTGCCAGCTGTGGAGCTGGTCTGGCCAGCTGCTCTGGGCCAGCCTGGTGTGCAGCTCCCGGGCATGCAGGGACCCTCCAGCCATCTCTGCGCTGCGCTGCCCATAGTGGCCACAGCATTCGCCTGAGGAGAGCTCACAGTGTAGAAAAACAGGCACAATTTTTATTCAGAGCCACAATTTAACCTGGAACACTGCAGAAGTGGCTTTCCAGCCTGAGAGCCTCCTGAAGACCTAAACTTGTTTGTCCCTAGAGCTTAATGAATCTCCTCCCTTTTCACACATGTAACACTACACACTCTAAAAACAGAGAAATAAAGCTCTGTGCTGAAGCTATTAGCCCTTGCTAGAAGAGAACGCCAAATTCCCAGTAAGAGCTCTGAGTAGGTGAGCCAGAGGTAAGTACAAGCAAGCAGAAAGCAGGGAGGAGTGGGACCCTTCCCTCATGGAAGGAAGGAAAGGCTTTGTGGGTTATTTTTGAATGCTGACCTAAAAAGCTGATTTTCCATCCACCCCCAGCCCGGACTGTACAAGGAGCCAGGTATGAGCAGAGCAAAGGGAACAGCTGGCTGCTAGAGCTGTTCAGCTTCTAACAAGAGAAGGATCCAGTGTGACTACCATAAACAGCAGAAAGCCCATCGAAGCGCTCACAGGTGCAAGGAAGAAATGTGCTTTTCCTGCTATTATCGGGCTGGCTTGGAGCAGAGCTTAACCCCCTCTCTGCCACCCACTGCAGCATCAGAGAGGCAAAGGTGAGTGGGAGAGAAACCTCCAGCCCGTGGGGTTTACTCTGATCCTCCTTTTGGCACCAGTGAGGAGCAACAAGTGGAAATGTGCCATGAGGAACTGGTATGACCGTCTCCTCCTGCTCTGCAAACTCACCATGCGTAGAAGGGGAAACCCCATGGTGTTCCGTGTGGTGGGGAGGCCCATGTGGGAGAAGGATGCTATCACTATGCCCATCACAACACCACAGTGGGAACAACCAAGGGGGAAAAGCCTGCTCCATGCTCATGGCACAAGCTTCAAGGAGCCAGTAGCAGTGGTGGCAGGTGGCCATTGGCTGGGATATTGTCAGGACATAGCCTCGAAGGGCTGTGCAGAAGTCATGGGGAAGTAGCATCTCCTGCATCGGACGTGATCAGGGACAGGGAAGCCAGAGGTCCCCGCCTGATCAAAGCCTGCAGGACATCAACCATGTCAGTACCCATCATCTGCAAGGATGCTGGCCAGCTTTCTCAACCTGGCTAGAGTTCCGGGACATTCACTCCACCCTCCCTTAGATAAATAAACCCAAAAAATAAAATCAAAGGGATTAGATTGGCAGGAGTAACAAAACCATTGCTGCAGCGTTGTCATGTAAATAATCTGTCAAACTGGACCGCAGAGTAAAGGCTGTGCAGAGCTTCTAATTTGAGGGAATATCAACAACGCTGCAAAACAGTTTGTTTTTCCAGCCCTCATCTGTTTTGTTTGCCCATGACATCAGTGCTTTCTGATAGGGTTTGCTTCCTGAGGATGCCTGCTATCTTGCCAGCGTTTCCGACTTGTCCCCGGCAGCCGGTACAACTCCACATTACATTGGAAACACTGGCCAAGCTTTTCTCTGGAAACTTCTCAACAGCACTCTCAGATGCAAAGAAACAAGCGTGAACAGTGGAAATCAGCATCAGCCCCCATATAGACAGACACAATGGAGACCCACAGCCTGGGCAAGTGGGACACAATGGGATCACCAGATGGCAACATCATCAGAGCACCTCACTCTGGGGTGCTCCGTCCATGAGCACGGATCTCACCTCCGGCCTGAGAAAAGCCCAGAGCACTCCTGAAAAACACCGTGAAGAAATTTGGTGCTAGTTTCCTCTGAGCGGCTTCTGGAACTCATTCTCAGTAGGGGAAACACACTGTTTTCGATTTATGATCTGCCTTTGTCTGTAGTTCCCAAGCCTTGCTATTTCGGGGGCGGGGGAGTGGGTACAACAACCATCTGTATGATGACCAGTACCAGTGATGATGAATGCCAACGCCTGCAACAGTGGCAAGTCTTAACTCCATGCTCTGAAATGACTTGCATGGCATTGAATCCTCCCTTCATGGTGTTCTGAGCAGCCCCTTGGCAGGCACCTTCCTTTAAAACCCAGGTTCCAGAGAGTGTCCCAGCACAGCAGCCACATATTGGGTGGGAGACCAGAAGTGACACAGCCCTGGCTGCGCTCTGTAATATCTCTCCCGCCCTCTGCTACTTGAGATAAAGGGGAAGGCGTCAACACTTTAACAGGCTGAATACAACTCCTGAAGTCCTTCTTGCACGTGATTTGCCCTGCCCACCTCTATTTATACCTGCAGAACTATTTATAACAATAATGTAAAAGATTTTGTACAACTTTCAAGAAAAGAAAACATCAAAGGACAATGATTCATACTGCAAAATGAAGCATATAACATCAAGAATTGCCAAAATCAAGGCACTCTGCATAGACACACAATTTGCTGCAGTCTCTAATTACATGACTTGAGGCTACTGAATTCTGCAGGACTCCTGTCTCCATTGGTGTGTAGGCTAGGTGATGCTAGCTCTTCCTGGGCTGTCTCTGCAGCAGCTATTCAAACACTGTTCTGAAGGCAGAGTTACTAACAGGCATCATTATTACAAAGCGTATTATCTAGATGGGTCACACGTTAAACTATCTTATCTTCGCTCACGTCTGGGTGACATTATTCCCATATCATATCAGACATGTGCCAGACAGAAGTATTTATGCAGACAGACTAAAGTGAAAACAACCCTCTCCACTCTAGGCATCCAGTCTGAAGTGCTTACAACCTGATTTTTTGAAGGACTTAGCTTTAAAAGTGAACTAGGTACATTCAAAGCAACTGCTGCAAGAACCTAGTGCCTCTGCACATCAACCTAAGTGTGGCAAACAGCTGTCCACACAATGAAGACATGGTATGAGCCAAAAAAGCTAGTTGCAGTAATTTGTGTCCTGTCCTGTGCTTTCCTCTATTTCTCTGCCCATCTAATCCAACACCAACACTTTTGTCCAGGAAGCCCCATATCCCTCCGCCCCTGTTAATCCCTCACCACCATGTACCCCAATGCCTTCTTTTTCCCCGTTCCACACTCACCAAACCTTCTGCCGTCCTCCCCCTCTTCCCCAGCATCCCTTCTCTGCCCTCCTGTCTCCTGGTCCCACCAGTTCAGCCACTCTTCCCACACAGCCCACCACTGTGGCAGTCAGCCCATCCTTCCTCCTGCGCCCCTCAGCTTCTGCTGGCCAGTCCTCAGTTTGCATCTGTCACCCCAAGTTCTTCTCTCCCCTCCTGATGAACACCTACTGTCCTGACACTTCCAGCAGAAGCACCTCTGTGCCTGCTCTCTGCTCCCAAATTTGAGACCACATCTCACCTACACCTGGAAGAAGCAGGAGCTGTCATTACAGGGATGATCCCACTCGAGCAGCACAGCCCCGGGCCGGTGCTACACAGGCATGCCCTGCTGGCATATCCCTTGGAGCAGTTAAGGCATGAGCACAGGGCTGGGTCACAAGTGGGCTGCTCAGCACCAGGGGTGTGCTGATGGATGGGGGAGAAAAGTCTTCAGAAAACAGAACAGCTCGAAACAGAGCTAAGTCTGCCAAGAACATGCACAGATGTCTCCAAGCCTTGTCACCACAGATCCTGTTCCTGAACATGATGGCACCGCAGCTTTCAATCAAAAAGCTGGAGGATTTATTTTCTTTCCCCTTTCTAATGTGGGCAAAACAACATTCCTTCTCTCCTCCCCCTTAGTTTTTCTTGGAAATGGTTGAATTGGTTTAGCTGACAATATTAAAATAAACTTAGCCTGAGAGAGAGAGACACAACCTGAAAGTCTCAGATCAAGTGATAAAAGCCTGACAGACTACAGCTATGGAAAACAGGTTCTATGGTTGTTTTAATACTAGATGGTGGTACTTGCTCTGTCTAAATATAACCCTAAGCTACATCCCAGGAGAATATCTAAGGCTTTGGACATTTTAATTGCTCCTGTTTTCTCACTCTGGTTTTGCATGTGTGCATATAAAACAGCCTATTAAAAGCACATTAAGCAAGGCTTTTACCTTGCTAATTTCATTTTTTGGGGGACAATAAAGTCAGATGGGACTGTAACGAGCAGGCTGCAGTGCTGATGTGCATGCAGCCCCCCCAGAGTGCCCCTGCCCTCTGCTATGGAAACAACCAGCATCGCATTCACTGACTAGCAGACACATGCTCCATCGGGAAAGATAAAATTCAAGCTTGAAGAGCCTTCACCAATAATGTTCACTATGATCAAATGTTAGATATTTAATGCAAAAATACTCTAGAACACAGGAGACAGAGACTGGAGAATATTAATGCAAGTTGGATGTATTCAGCTCGGCGGGGCTTAATTAAGCATAGGCTAGGAGTAAGGAAGGAGTAGGGAACTAGTCAGGACTGCCTCCAAGCCATGAGTAAATACCTTCTAGAAATTCTCAAAGGATGAGTGAAGGGCAAACGTATTATCTAACTTCAAACAAAAGGGGGAAGGAGACAGATCTGGGGTATCATAGACCAAACAGCCTTGCTTTGATATCAGATTAGAAAAATTATTATTCAATCCACTTGTAAATACTTATAACAAGTGTTGATTTATCATGGAGCAGGAGGGAGCAAGAGTGCGATCCAAGAAGAGCTTCCATCTCTCTGCTTGCCGCCTTGCACTGCAGCTGCATCCACTCCCACATGATAAAGTCATGAGAAAACAGAAAATACAGACTTGTCAAGAACAAATTAAGCCTAATCTATTTAATTTTCTTCTGTGACTGAGCTGGGAGCATAGTAACTAGGGAGGAAAAAAACAGGAGAAGTCACACACTGGAATGAGGAAAGCTTTGATGAATGCATGTGATAGCCTTATATGCAAACCAGGTGAATACAATTGAGGTATAATTTACTGTGGGCAGGCATACAAATGCATCAAATCTGTACTCAAGGAACAGTGGTAAGTCCAGTGTTAACCCGAAAAGACACAGGGGTCTTACTCTATTTGGTATTTCCGTTAATGACTTGTAAATTAGGAGGTCGATTACAATTACAAATCTCTAGGGAATGCTGTGAGCACTTTCAAGGATTAAAATTAGAATAAAATATTAATAAATCAGAGATCCAGTCTGAAATGAATGACAGATTCAATACAGGCAGGTGTAAAAAAACATGCTGAAGAAGAAGGACGTCATGCAAAAGTAGAAAATGGAGTGCTACAGCAGAAGAGTCTCTGGGGTAGAGGCTCAGAGAGGGAAGACATCATTTGACTCAAGGATCTTAGAGACCTTTTCCAACCTTAACAGTTCTATGATTTCATGATAAGAGCAGTGCAGGGCTTGGTACACACAGGTGGAAAAGCCTGGGGAATATATCTAGAAGAGCATCACACATCAGGCTCTTTACTCCTCTCAGCCCTATATCCAGTTTGGGCCCTACCTCAAGCAAGATTTTCACAGGAATGATGAAAAATTTAGCCAAGTGTGACCCCTAGAGAAGAGGGTACAAGAAGTTGGCTTGTTTAGTTGGACGAAAAGTGTGGGGGAATGAGGGTGAGAGAATGAGAGACGGTAACAAGTTTTAAGTATGTCAGGCTGCTAAAAGGCAGCGATAATCTTGTCCTACCGCCTGCGGATGTGGAAAACCAAAGGACTGACTTAGGAGGCAACAAGCTTGATTTAGATTTAGATTAGGAGGAACTGTCTAGCCATAATGATAGTTATCCACTGTTTATGCTGGCAGGCTGCGAATCAATACAGGTTTTCAAGAACAGGCTAAATGAAAACCTATCAGAAATGGTGCGGATGAAGCAATCCTGCCACAGAAACAAGGGATTTGGGATGGAAACTGAACTTTTTAATATTCTCCCTCTACGTTCCCCCCCCCCCCCCCCCCAAATTTCTTCTTTTGTTGGCATGCCCTGCACATTTCCGAGAAAATCGAAACTCTTAAGTATGAGTCTCTCAGTGTTACAAATAGCCACCTCACCTCAAATACAAGGTGGCTTTCCCCTCTATTCCCTGCCTACAACTCTCCCTGTACCCTCCTTTCCTGACATCTCTGCATAGCAGGGAAGGGTGAGGAGAGTGCTAAGGGGGGAGCAGGTCTGGCACAGGGGTAGAAAAAGAAACTTTGCCTCTCCTTCAGGGATGGGAGGGATAGGGAGGCTGAGACACAAAACACACACTATGGTTTGAAGGCTCCTGAGCAGAGAAGAGGCAGCAGATGAGCTGAGTGGAGGCACCAGAATGGGGTCCTGACCAAAGGACTCTTATCAGATCACGGATACGCACCAGGCAAAGCTTCAACAAAGCTCCCCTTACAGCCAGTGCTGTACTGAAGGCTTCAAAGCCGCTAGTGCTACGTGCATAATCGTCTCTGCAGACTACATGGGAGGAAGACATGCCGAAGACACTGGTGGAAGATAAGCCAACTTTATGTTGTTTCTGCATGTCTTCCCAGGCCAGTCCCTCCCATTCACCTCAAAGAAATTAAAAAGAAATATGTGAATTTTTGTGTTTAACTCTCATTACCTGTGGGCAAGAGAGTTCACATTTTTTCTCTAACACAGTGATTCACAGACAATGAAAATTATAGCTCACATCTTCTTTGCATTCTTTGAGCAAAAAGACCTCACTGAAATCCTAGAGGAACTGTGCCAGAGAACAAATTAATGATACAACGTGTCTCCAATAAAATTAGGAAGTGGGGAGGATGAGAGGAGCAAGTCTTAAGGAGTTTATTTAACTCTCAGAAGGTAGTTATTCCTGTCTTATATCTCACCGGTGCAGATGCATCTCCAAACCCACCATGGCACGAGAGAGAGAGTGTGCAGAGCATCTTCTGGGGCAGATCTCAGTGAGTGACGTTTGCTCTCCAGGTGCTGCCATTTGTTAGGTTTCAGACTCTGCTTTCTTACATTCATCAAGAAGAAATGGTAGAGAGAGAGATTATTTCTTTCAAGTAATGTGGGTGTTTGAGTATTGGGTTCACACAATGCTGAAAAAAACACGTCTGACTGTGCATGGATGGGAGCTGGTATCTGAAATAAGTTTGACTTTTAAATTTGCCACGGACCAATCCAGCCCTGACTGAGCACTGATACGCTGAGGCTCATAAGCATCCAAATAGAAGTAAATGCATAACAGGGAGAGAGGTTATGTCCAAGCATGCACAGATACCACTGTTTGTTTTAGCTGGTTTTCAAAATGTCAACAGCTTGCTTTCACTGATGATAGACCAGCACATTAGTCCACTGAAACTGGTCCAGATTTTTTTCAGAGAAGGAGCAATTGTTAAAGAGCACTCACTGATACTCTGTGCTCCAGATATAACCAGTCCTTACACCAATTGGCAGCATATGGTGTATTTCTTCAAATGACAGCTTTTGTCTGTCACAACAGGAGAACAAAATAGTACATTTATTACACAAAGCGTAATTAGTCAACTCTTTCCCTCCCAAAAAGGAACTGCAGAAGAGGTTATCTTTTAGGACCAGACGAATTTTTCCATGCTATTTACAGTTTTGTATGGAACAGTCCACTCTGGTGGACCAAAGCACAGGGAATCACATTTGTTGCTCACATCTTAAAATCGAGATATTATGGGCTAATCATCCCACCTAAAGTACCTAAGAGCAAAGTCCTAATAAACTACCCCCACATTAGGACTTCATGAATAAGTATTACTGTTTGTATTTTTTAATAGAAAAGCTCTCCATCTGTACAAGACAAAAGAAAAAAAAGGAAAAAAGGATCTCAATAATAACTGTATTAAATCTTTCAAAGCAAAAATTTTTAATAAGGGATCTATCATATGGCTGAACTTCTCTGAGGTGACAGTGACATGACTTATAGAGCCTGGGCTCTGTGATCAAAAGGATTACACACATTAGCATCCTACTAATCACAGCAGGACAGGCCAGCCCATCAGGCCAGGACTCAGGGAGGAGGGATCCATAAACAAACACTTTCTCCTGCTCACAAATGTAGTTGGGAGCAGAAGCATTCCAAGGTTGGTGTGGTCTTCTCTTCTTTCAAAGAGATAAGGACTGTGTCTTCTGGAGTAAATAAATTCTCAGCATAGCCTTACACATCTGTTTGTTTACTCATTTTCGGACACTACCATCCTCTCCTGTGTGTTACCCCTTTTATATTACCCTTGCACGTATAATCAAATGCCCTCTCTTCCGGATTGACCCTCTGCTTCTTCCTGTATTACAGACGCCTTTGATCTTTCTTTCTTGGATTTGTGTGTCCTGACTGGTAGACTCAGCAGGATTTCCCCTCGAACCCCTGCTCCACCAGAAAATAAATGCCAAAGTAGCATTTTTATGCATTAGCATAGAAGAAAACTAGACAGATGCTTGAGAGGGCTACACACAAGCAGTGCTGTGCTGCTGAGGCATCATGTGTGCTGGGCAGGGCTGCCCACCAGTAAGGTAAGCCCAGGCTGGTGAAGGGTGACCTAGTTCCTGAGCACAGGTAAGCCCCCTGGACCAACAAGGTGAGCAGTCATCATCACAAGGAGGAAGATGGACCATCCTGAAATTTCAGAAACAGCTGTTCATTTTTCCCCCTTCATCACGCTCTTAGAGACTTTCAGGGTGCCATCAGCATTTTCAAAAAGCAGAACCCAGCCTTTAACTTTTTTTCCCTTTTTTCTACTATCTCAGATTTTTTCCCCTTGCCTCACCGTTTGAGACAGTCCAAGTTATGGCTGACAAATTCCATTAATATCCTAACTGTAATACACTTGGGCAAAGAGGCTCCTGCGGCTTTTTGGTCCCTGCAGGCACTGCCAGTACCAGAAGAACTGAGGGTTATTTCTAGGTAGATGTGAAAAGATGCCATCAGTTCACACAGAGACCTTAACAATTGCATCAGGACTGCTGAAAGGCTGACCAACCCGTTCCTTTACCAGCTGGAACTGGTGAGTAAGTTTACCCAGCAAGCCCAAGTCCACTGGCCCTTGCAACAAAGCACAAAAACAACGTTGCAGAAAGTGAGATAACCCTTTCCACTAACGGATTAGAAAACAACATCTGTTAAAAAACAAATAAACTGGTGTAATGGCTTCAGCAGGAGATCCAGAGGATTTTAGAGATGCAGCTCATGGCTTGGTCAACACATTGTGAACAGCAAATTACAAGAGAACAATTGTTTCATACCAAGCCCTCCCACCCCTGAACTCCCTCAAGGTTAATTAGGATGGCCTCTGGCCAAATTAATTAGAAGAGAAGATTTGGGCAGGACTTTGCTATGCACTCGTAACTAGTTCCAAGGTGACCAAGAAGTTCAGAAATGCCTCACCTTCCAAACAGAGCTTGCTTGGCAAAGAACAAGCTCACATGTGCCATGTCATTCCTCTGACAATCAGGAGAAACACTTAAAAGTAATGTTTCCCTAACTAACAGCTAACGTAGAAGAACTTTCTGCATCCTTCCCACTGAACAATATGCCCTTGTTTATTTTCTGTGTGCTTTTTAGGTCATAAGAGGCCAGTGAAGTTATGCATCTAAAGAACAATATAGTACTGTAATATGCCAGTTGATACACACAGCCTGGCAGACCCTGAAAGATCCATCTTTTCCAAAAGCTGGCAAATATACGTTGCAGCATGGAGAAATACTGAACATCAGTACATGAAGGGAGGATGCAGAAGGGCCCAGCCTTTGAAATGACAGACTACATTCGTCTTTTAGTTAGTTTTAGTATTCTAATGTGCCCTGGTGGCGCAGCTTAGAGATGACCCTGCCTTGAGGGGCACAGCCATGCCCAGCTTCTCTACCTCAAGGCAGCAGTCTGCCTCAACTTCCTCCTGCTCCTGCTGCCCTAAGCATCCTTGGAAAAGGGAATAGCTGGCAGGACCACACTTTTTCCTCCAAATGGTACCATGGTGAGGGGTAGAACTGCCCAGCATAGTAGGGTAGGGCAGATCTAGTCTCTGTGATTACAAACCAAGTGCTGGCACAAATTAAGGCTCTGCAAGTGGCTGCATCTCTGATCTGCAGAGCCCTTCTCTGTCATTAATCTGATATTGTTTAGTTTGAAGCCGGAAGGTTGCTATTTTCCATGTGTCTGTTACCCACAAAAAGCAACAGCCATTCTGGGCAGAATCGGAACTTCTGAAGTAACAATGAGAAACTGCTTCAGCTCACGCAAAGAAGTGCAGTTGAATACTTTTCAGCAGGACACAATTCTCATTGTCACTAGCCAAGATTTAATGCCTTGACTCTGTGAATCAGACTGACTATTTAGAACAGTTACATCGTGTGTTCACTTAAAGAAAAGCCATTATTCTCAACTCTCTACCAAAAAAAAAAAAAAAAAAAAAAAAAAAAAAAAGGAAAAACCCCAAACAACCACCCATCCTTAATAGATGCAAGAGTCCTTTGGCACAGATCCAGTGGTAGACTAAGGCCATGATTTGCAATTCTGAGGCAATTATGAAATGACATAACAGCACAAATCTCCTTCTGACAGAACAGCTGGGTTTTTGTCTCCTTTGCAACAGGACATGGTTTAAAACAACCACCAGAAAGTTAAAAAAACCCCAAAGAGCCATTTGACTACCGTGTAAATATCGGAGTACAGATAAACACCAAGAGGGGCGGCACTCGGTGTTTCAGACCCTGGTGCCACATCCTCTCGGTGGGAGCCGGCACCGAGCCGCAGCCGGAGCCCCAGCCCCGGGCGCAGGGGACCGCAGCGGCCGGTCGTGAATGAAGGGGAGCGGCTCCAGCGAGCGGCACCGACCAACTTCCCCGGGACCTCGACTCAGGGCGAGCTCCCGGGGGGATGCCGGCAGAGCGCCCCGCCAGAGACAGCGGTCGCGGCGGGGGGAGAGAAGAACGAGCAGGTGCAAAGGATGGGAAGCCGAGGGATGTGCCCCCCGCTGCCGCGAACCGCCGCCGGCGCCGGGACACCTCCAAGCGCCGCCGTCCTTCCCCTCCCCGCCTGCTCCAGCTGCCCACCGCCCCCTCCCCGAGCCGCCGGGACTCACCGCTCCGGGCGGCCGCGCAGGACCCGCGGGTGGCGGCGGGGCC